>BGPR01022425.1:0-17372 GCA_013235015.1 Araneus ventricosus | reverse complement strand
AAATTAAAACCCATCCTCTATGTTATTTGGTTGCCGAGCTATAAGCGTTTAACTTTACCAAGAAAAGAGTTATAATTTTTTCCTTTCCCGACACCACATTAGTCTACTATGGAGTGACGTAAGTTTATGTCAAATGTGAATATTTTGGCAGTTTTTTAGGCACCGCTGCTATACTGGATTTAAAAATTCTCCGTGTGTGTTTCCCAAATTTTTCTACGTTTTCTTAAATTTCCTTTCTTAAATTCAAAGAAATTCAAATGTAAAACTTATCCCTACAAGGTTGGTCATAAATTATTCGACCCATTTCAAAAAAATTGTGAAAGGAACTAATAATGTTACAAATACTGTTTTTATTTTAAATGAGAGCGCATTTAAAAAAAAAAATTCAGATAGGTAACGGTGGTCTAGGGGTTGTAAATTATTGCGAATCTCCCATTTTTGAGAACCATTATCTGCGAAACTATTAAAGCTAGCAGAAAAATAAAAGCATATATTTGTAGGGAATTTTACGCTCTTTAATTTGTTAAATCGGTTGTAATTCGAAAACTGAATAGTTTTGGGGATATTCAAGAAAAAATAAATGAGGAAACCAGAAAACGCGCATAGGCATAGCCATTGCGTATGGAAATCTGTCACTGTAGCAAATTTAGAATGCCGTAATGGTATACCACCTATCTGGAAAAAACCTTTTCCGTTTGCTCTCTCATTCAAAAGAAAAAACGCAGTTGTAACATTTTTTAGTTTTTTTAGTTAATTTTTGACATGGGTTTTATAATTTATGACCACCCAATATTTTATCACATATGAAGAATACTAACAGAAAGTAGTGTCAAAAATCAACCTTGATGTAATCGTTAAAAAATTCGACTTCGAGAGTTTGATAATCTCAACGTTTTATACCTCCCTGAGTCATAAAAGCATTTGTGGAATAATGTCTGTCTTTCGGCGGGTCTGAGAAAAGTGTAATAAAGATGGATCAAGCTGTACGGCTAAACATGAGTTGGTTGGTTGTTTAGTTTGGAGTGTTTAATGGCGCAAGAGCCAGGTTTGGCCATGCTGCGCCAAACGCGTGGTTGAATTAAATGATAATGATAAAAATTACATTATAAATTTTTAAACAACGATTAAAATTTTATAAATAAAACTGGTACATAGAATAAAATAATGCCTAGAATAGAATAATAATATAGTTTATGTTCCAGATGAGATGTTTCTGCGTTCTTTTCTTTTACAAAGTTATTAATGGTTCAGTCGCTTGCAATGATATACTGAACTCTATAGATTTCGCTGTGCTCGCCAGATTTTTAAGCAACCAAAGTTCCTTTCCAAATGTAAATTCAAAATTTATTTATATGCACAGGTTCTCGTTATATAAATTTTATAAAAATTATAACAAGTTCTCTAATGAACTTGACATTTTTAATATGTCTGTTGGTGCTTTTAAATCGAAATGTTTGCAGCTTTTAAATACACGATGTGTTTTATTTTGCCCTTTTACAACTTTTTAGATTTGTATGCGTTTTGATTTTCTATGTTCGTATGTATTCGACCATTTTTTAATGTTTTTTTCTATATTTTTTAATTTTTGCACTCAGTTTCTGGCGCCGTGTTGCAATTTATTTTTATCTTAAGTTTTGCAATTTATTTTTATCTTAAGTGTTGCAATTTATTTTTATCTCAAGTGTGTATTTACGTCTTTAAATTTTTAAACTCCTAGTGTGTTTTTAGAGGATTCAGTGCTTGCGTGATTTTACTTTTTAACCCTTGAGTTTTGGAAATGATCTTTTAATTTTTTTAAAAAAAATACGACTTTTAGTATCATAGTGTGTTTTATTGTTTTTGTGATTATGTGTTTTTGTTTTTAATTATATATGCGTTTGCAAAATTTTTATGACTTTGTGTATTCTCTGAGTTTAACTTTTTATTTTCTAGCGCATTTTTTTTATTTACTCGTTGTGGCTTTTGATCTTTGTGTGTCTGTTGCTTATAGCACTCTGTAAATGGAGTTTTCTCTGTAGTGCGCTTTTCTTTAAATAAATAAAATAAAATTAGTGATAAAAACCATGATAATACGACAAAATACGAAGCATGAAATTGTATTGAAGAGTAGGGCAAAGCCACTTTGTATTAAAAAATAACGGGAGGATGTCTTTCTCAAACAGTCGCTGATATTAAAGGCGTAGGAATACTTTACTCTCGTGACTCTTTTCCTATTTTCAAATTTATTTTTGTAACTTCTATAGTTACCTTTTATCTCTAAAATAAGATATTATTTATGTTTTTAACATATGTAGTTACCTAGATATAGAGGATCGCGTTACCAATTCATGCGTATTTTTGCCCAATTTTGCGACTCAGTAGTCGCTGAACTACAATTCCTATTTTCAATTTTTTTTAACTTCTGTTGTTATCCTTTATCTCTAAAATAAGACATCAGGTATGTTCTTAAAATATGCAGTTACCGAGATATAGAGGATTTCCCATACAACGTTTTTGGGGGCGCTTTGGCGTGTGAATCAAATTCCTCCCGGACACACCAATGACAGGAACGCAGTCCTACGTTAAAACATTAAATATGTATTAAAACCATTGGTATAAAAATGAAAATCTAAAATGCGAAATTCCAGAAATAAATAAACATATTCTTACAATTCTATTTACTGATGTATTTGTTAAATGGAAATAAATTAATTGATAAATAATTTAACAAACTTTCCCATTTTGACTTCACATCGCATAATACTGCTTTCGAGACTGACTTGAAAATGAAAAAGCTACATTGTCAACAGAACGCTTGATGTGTGCTAGCATCGGTTGAATATTGAGTATAAGAACACTAAAAAATACTTTTTTTTGTAAAAGTTGTGCTGAAAATATAATTCATGCGAGTTTATGATGCATTTTTAGATGCATGCCTGAAAAAGGAACGCTAGGCATTCTTGAGTTGACCCCAAAACGTGCCATAATTTGTATGTATACGTGAAAAACAAGGGATGAACACTTCCACTTAGGGATGTGAAAAATCTACCGGTTTTAATCGAAAACCGGTTTTTTCGTTTTTTTTTTTGTCCCGGTTATAACCGGTTATTTTTTAAAATCTAATAACCGGGTTAAAAAACGGGATCGGAAGTTAGGTTCGATTACACTTAAATTTACCAAGTTATGAAGGCCAATCAGCGACAACCGCTTCCTCGAGGAGTCTGTTGGTTGGCAGATTACTAAAAGAGTCTTTATGAACAGATAAATATTGGCCAATACATTGATTTCGTGTATAAATATTAATAAAAAGATTGGTCAGCAAACGGCGTTTGTTTTTTATAAAGAAAATCCGAAAACCGGTTATTTCAAAAACCGGTTATTTTGAGCTGTTATAACCGCCAGGTTAAACCGGAGGTGAAAAAACCTGAATAACTGAAAACAGGTTATTTTCTCAATAACCGCCACCCCTACTTCCACTGGTTTTTAGTGAAGGTAAAACTTTGAATGCCCAATTTGATCTGTTTAATCAATGTAAAGTTTTGCAACTACTCGATGTCTAGTGGGGATAAACCACTAACTTGAACCGGGACGTCTCACTTTCCACATGAGCATGAGGGCTACGCGCAACATGAACGGATATGTATCCGTTAGTGTTGCGTATAAAGTGCACTATGCGTTTAATAATTTTTGTAACTGTGGAAGTGTGATATATATACTGGACATCTAGCGATGAACGGAAAAATTGATATTAAAAGGTGTCTTCTGCGTCGCAGCCCCTTCTAATATCATACAGAAACTTTGATGCTTTACTACAACATAACTGTGAATGGCGGAATTTCAGGTTTTACACCAAACGCTGCAACTATATCTTCATCGAATCGAAAACGCGGAAAAAAGTAATTTCGGCCGAGTCTGCAAAAGTCCCCTTTTAAAATCAAACAGTTCGTAGAAAAAGTATCATGACATTCAAACTGACATCATTTAATACATAAATAATCTATAGAATTTTAAGATGATATAAGAATCGTTTTCTTCGGAACATAATATCAGAAGTCACTTGGGGACATGAAAACTACGATATCAAAAGGCAATAAGGAAATATCGGGATTTGTAGGCATTAATTTGGTTACATTTCGGGGTTTTTATACATGTATAACTTCAAGACCTACGTCTAGGTCAAGTTAACTTTACAGTATGGATAGAGGCGAGATTTACTAATCTAGTCGCTGAGGTAGTCGGTACATAGAACGATTGACACTCAAGTGCTTCATATTAACTAGTACGATACTACACTACGCAGCTTCTCAAACCATCATGCCTGTATTCCACATATATCAGAAGTACTCCATTGTGAGAAACCACAGTGCTGGTGGCAAAGTCAAAGCAAGACTACTCGATAACAAAATAACAAATTTAATAAAACAACAACTAAATTAAAATCCTAAATCAAATCATAAGATCATTAAACATTTTAGCTATGAAATGATACAAAAAGAAGAAAGAGAGTGAACAGAAGCAATCAGTCTGTAAGTACTCCAACAGGCTCCTCGCTATTGGTCGATAGGTGACATCACAAAGAGGGCGGATCCGATCTGCATGTAATTACAATTCAGGATATTGCCAGATGCCGCGATGATGCCACACATGCCAGTCGAAAATGTTTCAATGCATAACACTTAGGCAAAACAATTTTTACCGCCATCATAAATGGCATACGTATGGATATATAAAAGAAAATCAAGGGGGAAACGTACGGGAATTTCACTTTGCAAACTTTTGAACTTTCATTAGGAAAAAATTTTCTTTCTTAGGAAAAAAATTTCCATTTTTCAGTGTGAGTTAAATAAGTCTTGGTGATTTTTTTAAAAAAAGCACTAATTACTTATTCGATATTTGTATTTTTTTAAAATAATGTTTTCTCAATGCAAGTCAAATATAGCATTATAATTATTTATTGACCAAAACTCTGGAAAAGTTTAGACAAGGACTGTCTGTAATTTTTGGCATTCAATTATCTATTTCTTTTATTTTTACTCTGAAGAATAAGATTCCTTTAAATTAATCACTATTAGAATTAGGTAATCACTTTGAGATTGCATGACTCGCATAGATCTTTTATTTTACGGAAAATAGTCTTATTGCAATAACTTCATTCCTTGAATTATGAAATCTAATGTTTTTTCAAATTGAATCTTCTTTCTGTACCCTTGTTCCACAATTGCATTTTCTACTTATAATAAATACGAATATGTGAGTGCATGTGCTGTCTGTGTTTTGGTGCTCTACAGAGCAAACTTGATTTAGAGTGTTACCAAATTTATCACGAATATATTTTTGGAGAATGGGAATGTGCAACTCGGAAAGATTCTTTCGGAATTTTCATTAGAATTTTAATTGATTAAAGTTAAGTATATTTTCTGCCTTTTTTGGTAATAACTTTCGAAACAACAAAGTTATTACAGCACAAAAATAATAAATATGAATATGTGAGTGCATGTGCGTGTCTGTGTTTTGGTGCTCTACAGGGCAAACCATTTGATTTAGAGTGTTACCAAATTTGTCACGAATACATTTTTGAAGAGTAGGAATGTGCAACTCGGAATGATTCTTTCGGTATTTTCATTAGAATTTTAATTGATTAAAGTTAAGCACATTTTCTGCTTTTTTGGTAATAACTTTCAAAAATACCAACGCACAAAAATAATTTTTACACCACCTTAAAACTAAAAAATTATTATTTCAATTTAGTTGTCCTCTTATTCTATGCCCTAATTTGAACAAATTTTTTGAAGATATTTTATAGATAATTTGTAGCAATGCTTTTGTATGCTTTTTTGTAGCACTGTAATAATAAAATTCAAACCGTTTTCATCTTTTACACATACATTTAATTGCGTGTTTCTCTTCCATTGTTAAAAGCTAAGGAATGAAGGTTCCGGTTATTTTTTCATATTCTTTGGAATAGTATGTTCTCGGATTCCGAACCCCTCCGTGCCTTAGCACATGCGTCAGTCGGAGTTATTTTCACCGAAATATGGAAAAGTGAAGAATTGAAGGAGAGATGTTTACATTTTACTTAGCATGATCTAACAAAGAATTCCGGACAAGAGCCTGATTCATTTCCTGACACCCCTTTCCGAAGTAAAATTGTTCAAAAGTGTTAGTCTCGGGATATTAAAACGAACAATAATATAGTAATGAATTTTACTTCCTTTTTATATTTCATCAAAATAAGTTAATAATAATTTCATCAAATAATTCTGGAAGCCCTCTAGGACAGAGGTTCCCAACCTGTGGTACGCGTACCCCTGGGGGTACGCGAAATCAAGGTTGGTAATGGTGGAAATATAAGCTATTAAAATCTATTATTTTGTTTCTCTAAGTTAATACTTGCTATTTAATAACAATACCACTTGAATAGTTTATTATTGCGGAGAGCAATTTTTAGCTATTTTTAAAAGATAATGCGACATTATTAAAATACTGGTTTCATTCGTTTTGGCGTTGAACTAATACTATTGTAAAAATTCAATAAAATTTCAAATAAAAAATGTCCAGCAAACGTTATTAACTCGAGTCATATGACTCTTAAGCTAACCTAAGCCCTTAATATCATTGGTAAAAACTTCTTTGTATAAACGGATGGTAGGTGGGGGAGAAGATCTGACAGTAGGGGGTACGTGAAAATATAAAGATTAATCAAGGGGTACGCGAGGGAATAAAGGTTGAGAACCCCTGCTCTAAGATATTAAATATATTAAGAAATATATCCAGAAAGCTTAAATATCACGATTGATATCCTTTTATTCCTTCTGTCAGCTGTCTTTAATCCAGCAAAAATGCTGTTGGACACAAAATGCGTTATACTATTTTAATTTTGGAAGCAAGGGCATACTTTGCGTGAAAAATAAGGAAACGCAGTTGGCTCTGACATCGTGAAATTAGATATTAGATTAAACAAACAGTTGCGTTATATGACTTCACTCAACTAGGAGCGTTCATATAAACAATAAAGACAACAAGTGCAAGGACACTAAAATAACACAGTTTAAATTTCTATCACAATTTTAAATTTAAAAATACTTTTTTGAAGGAACTATGAATATCAGATTATGGATAAGAGATTCAACTGAACTTAATTGGAATTCCCAGCGAAAAAGCTGGTCGCCAAAGGCGACTAGTATGAAGATACCCTAAGGAGCTGTCTAAAAATGTTGTCTCTACGAATTTGAAAATTTTACCTCCTTAAAGGATGAACGCTTATTAATTTATCTATAATATAAAACAGAAAATACATGTATCCGTCTGTCGGTCACAAGAACTCCTCCTAAACGGCGAAACGTAGCGACATGAAATTTGCACACGACATTCTAGAGCACATTTCTAGGTCAACGGTGTTATTTTCAACTTTCAGAGTTAATTAGTTCTTAAGATATTTAATTAAATAACAATTAGCCGCTGTTAAGCCTAATGCTCAAACGTTTTTCGCCAATAACTTCTGAAATATTTATTAGACAACAATTATTTTTATGCCATTTTAAAGAGCAGGAAATTATCTTTTCAATGATATTAATTCCATTGCGATGAAGTGTGTTCTCTGTTTTTTATTGAGGTTTAAAAAAATATTTTTAACGCAATTTCTAACAATGCTTTTTATTCTTATAGAAATAAATTCAAGCCAAATTACTGTTTCGCGCGCGGGCTTTTACCAGTGTTAAACATAATATAAGAAAATATTGTTTTCTTTGAGCATAACAACAAAGTAGACTTTTCACTTCCGGTTGTTGTAGAATTTACAACTTTTAACACGGTTACACAGTGATCAAATGGCGTGCTATTTTCAACTTTCAGAGTTAATTAGTTCTTAAGATATTTAATTAAGTAACGAAAATTAGCCGCTGTTAAGGCTAATGCTCATACGTTTTTTGCGAATAACTTCTGAAATATTTATTAGACAACAATTATTTTTATGTCATTTTAAAGAGAAGAAAATTATCTTTTTAATGATAATAATTCCATTGCGATAAATTGTTTTATCTGATTGTTATTAAGGTTTAAAAAATATAATTAACGCAATTTCTAAAAATAATTTTATTCTTATAGAAATAAATTTAAGCCAATTTACTGCTCCGCGCTCGGGCTTTTGCCAGTATTAAAGTTAATATACGAAAATATTGTTTTCTTGGAGCATAGACATCAAAGGAGACTTTACACTTCCGGTTTCCTGTTGTCGTAGCATTTACAGCTTTTAATATGGTTACACAGTGATCCAATGACGTTAGTGAATTATTCTCTCTATGTTTTGTTTAATTTTCACACATTTTTAACTGATCCTAATGAGTGTGTGCTAAACCTCCAAGACTACTTAGTCCGGTTCCTATCGTAGGAAGAGGAAAAAGCGAAGGTGAAAAAAGATGTATTAGTGGTCTATCTGTCGCAAGAACTCCTCCTAAACGGTGAATAGTCTTGATATGAAATTTGCACACGCCCTTCTGGGGTTCGCTCCTTGATTAATTCTGCTTTTTCAAACTTTCGAAAAATTACTTTCTAAGATATTTAATTAAATAACGAAAATTAAGCCACTTATCGTCGTTTTATCTCAGTTTTTCGCCAATAATTTCAGAAAAATATATTGCACGTAAATTATTTACATACCATCGCAAAGAGCAGAAAATATCCTTTTAATGATTTCAATTTAAATGCCACGAGTTTTTTTTCCTTAATTTAATAAACATTTCAAATTTATTTCATACACAATTTGTAGCAATGCTTTCTGTTATTGTAATTAAATTCAAACCATTGATCGTTTTATCAAATCCTTCATTCCGGTATTTTCACCATAGTGAAAGTTATGATAAAATTATTGTTTGAATGTTAACAGAAAGGCAGAAATTTTATTTAGCTTTTATTTCATAGCATATACCTATTTCAGTATGTTTGCACCACAACACAATGATGTTAATTACTCTCTTTCCGCTATGCTCCATTTAATTTTACAAATTTTTAATGGTCGTAATGAGTGTGTAAAATCCCTCAAGATTGTTGATCCCACTTCCTACAGGAGGGAGAGGTCCTAAGGAGAAAAAGAAAGAACAGTATGCGGTTTTTTTTCCGGTCAGTGACAAAAACACTAAAGACAAGAGAATTGTACTCCGGATAATGGCAAAAAATACAAGATATGAAAGAGTTTCTGCTGTTGCCGTAGCAATGATGGGGAGGGGAAAATGGAGTACGAATAACTACGAGATTCTTGAACATATTTTTACCCCGAGCAACGCCGGGCATATCAGCTAGTTATTTATAAAATGTCATTGTCTATGTAGCAATATATTGTTTCCAGTGCTTTTTATGTAACATTTTTCAACTATTTAATAAATTACAATTAAATACGTTGGCAAATTGTGAAATCATTTTCTTAAGAAGAGAACATTTAATTAAATTTTGAAAAATTTCCATTCATTAAAACGCAATGGTCGATTTCTTATTTCTGATCCATTCATGATCTAATACTTTTAATCCTTTCAGTCAAAGATTAATTCATCCAGTGTTCGGAATTTGAGTTCTAAATCAAATAGGAATCTCCTCCAACTTCTGGCATTCACAAAACAACCTTGGTTTCATCAAATAAATATCTGGCAATCTCAATTTGCGTTCTAGGTTTCACTTTGGATGGAGATGGGGAGCTCTTAGTTTTAAATTTAAGTAAACTACTAATTTTGTGAAGAAGTGACAAAAAGTTGAAAAAAAACTGAATTCTTTCAAAGATTAATATCGCACTAGTGTGTATGGGTTCTACTCTACACATTCGAATATCACCATGAGTCTATTGCGTGACATGCTGTCAACCGCCTAGTTTTTATCCCTATTTCCAAAAGATGTTGTACGATATCTCAAGGTTGTTGTTCGATATTCTGAATGCCTAGATTTTATCCCTATTTGCAAAAGATGTTGTACGATATCTCAACGATGTGGATTGTTGTTCGATATCTGAATGCTTTTAGTTTTTAGTCCCTATTTGCAAAAGATATTAGGCCAGATATCCTAAGATGTTGCCTGGATATTCTGAATGCCTAGTTTTATACCTAGTTTGTAAAAGATGTTGCACGATATCTCACTGAGGTTGTTCTGATACCCTAGCCAGTTTTCATTTTAACTTCTTATTCAGTAAAAAAGATGCTGTACGATATCCAACGATGTTACTCGATATTCTGAATGTCAAATTTTATCCTCATTTGCAAAAGATGTTGCACGATATTCCCAAGATGTTGTTCGATATTCTGAAATGACTAGTTTTTATCCCTATTTCCAAAAGATGTTGCATGATATCTCTGCTGTTGTTGCCTCGATATTCTGAATGTCTAGATTTTATCCTCATTTGCAAAGATGTTGCACTATCTCAACATGTTGTCGATATTCTGAATGCCTAGTTTTTATCCCCGCTTGCATGTTGTAATGATGGACCCTCAAGCATGTTGCCTGATATTCTGAATGCCTAGTTTTTATCCCCATTTTGCAAAGATGTTGTACGATATTCCAAATGATGTTGTTCTTGATATTCTGAAATGCATCTTTTAAGTCCCTATTTGCAGATGTTTTATTGATATTCAAGGATTGTTGTTCGACATTCTGAAATGTCTAGTTTTGTATCTATTTTCAAAAGATGTTGCATGATATCTGGATGTAAATGTTCGGATATTCTACGACTAGTTTCTTAATCTTATTTTAAAAAGATGTTGTACGATATCTCTAAGGTTGTTGTTCGATATTCTTAATGCCTAGATTCTTATCCTGGCTTGTAAAATATTGTAATATTATCTCAAACGAATTCGATATCTTTAAATGCCTCAGTTTTTAATCTCATTGCAGAAAGATGCTTGCAGCTGAGCATCTGAACGATGCTGTTCTGGATATTCTTAATGCCTGCTTTTATCCCTATTTAAAAAAGATGTTTTGCTGACATCTCGCGATTGTTGTCGATAATGCTCAGTTTTAATTCATTTGCAAAAGATGTTGATATCTCAAGGATGATTGTTGTTCGATATTCTGAATGACTAGTTTTTATCCCTATTTTAAAAAAGATGTTTTATTGATATCTCAAGTGATACTGGATATCTGAATGCCTAGTTTTATCCCCATTTGCAAAAAGATGTTGTAGATATCCATGATGTTGTGTGCCGATATTCTGAATGCCTAGTTTTATCTCTATTTGCAAAGAGTTGTCTGATATCTCAAATAGTTGTCTGATATTCTGAATCTACTAGTTTTATCCCTATTTGCAAAAGATGTTATAGATATCTCAAGTGATGCCTGTTGTTATATTCTGGAATGCCTATTTTGTATCCCATTTTCAAAAGATGTGTAACTGATTCTCAAGATGTTGTTCGAATTCTAATACTAGTTTTCATCCTATGCTTCAAAAAAAAGATTGTTGTACGATATTCTCAAGGTTGTTGCTCGATACCTGAATGCCAGATTTTATCCTATTTGAAAATGATTAGCAATGATATCTCAAGAGATGTTGTTCGATATTCCTGAATGCCTAGTTTTTATCCCCTTTCTGATAAAGATGTTGTACGATATCTCAAACGGATGTTGTCTGATATTCTAATGCCTAGTTTTATCCCTATTTGGCAAAAGATCGTGTACTGATATCCTCAAGGATGCTGTCTGCTCGATATTCTGGAATGCCTAGTTTTATCCCTCAATATGAAAAAGATGTTTAAATGATATCTCTCAGATAAGTAGTCTGATATTTCCTGAAGTGACTAGTTTTCTTATTTGCAAAAGATGTTTAATGATACTCTCATGATGTTGTCCTGATATTCTGAATGCCTAGTTTTATCCCTATTTGCAAAAGAGTTACGATATCTCAAGGATTGTTGATATTTCTGATATAATGCTAGTTTTTATCCCTATTTCAAAAGATGCTTACAGATAATCTCGATTGTTGTTCGATATTCTGAATGCCTTGGTTCTTTTATCCTCCTATTTGCAAAAGATGTTTTATTATTATCCTGATTGTTGTTCATCTCTCGAATGCCTAGTTTTATCCCCATTGCAAAAGATACAAAATATTATTCCCAAGGATGTTGTCGATATCTTTAATGATCAGTTTTTATCCCTATTTGCAAAGATACTAAATGATAGTCTCTCAAGGATGTTGTTCATACCCTGAAGGCCGCCTATCCCTGCAAAAGATACAGCCGATATCTCAAGGGATGTTGTTCGATATTCTAACTGCCTAAGCTATCCCTATCGTAAAAAGATGTTTTACATGCATATCTCAAGGATTGTTGTTCATATTCTGAATGCCAGTTTTATCCCCTACTTGTAAAAGATATATATCTCATGGATAAATGTCTGATATTCTGAATGACTAGTTTTTTTAACTTGTCAGTAAAAGATGCTAAAAGATATTCATGTCTGATATTCCTGAATGCATTCTAGTTTTTCATCCCTATTCTGCAAAAGATGTTTGATATCCCGTGATTGTTGTTCACACCTGAATGCCTGCTTTTTATCCCTACGAAAGATGCTAGCCATATCTCGTGATGCTGTTCGATATGAATGACTTGGGTTTTATCCCGGCTCTGCAAAAGATATACGGATATCTCAAGATGTTGTTCGATATTCCTTGAATGCCTAAAGTTTTTATCTCATTTGCAAAAGATGTTGAAGATATTCCAAGCGATGTTGTTCTGGTTCTGAATGATCAGTTTTTAACTACTAAAGATAAATGGATATTCTTGGGAAGGATACACTGACATTCTGAATGCCTTTAAGCTTATCCATTTGCAAAAAAGATATTTTTACCTGATTGGGCACTGATATTCAAATGCTTCCGCTTTTATCCTCCATTTGCAAAAGAGGTATGATATCTCAACGATGTTACCTTTTTTGATATATTCTGAATGCTTGGGGTTTTATCCTATTTATAAAAGAGCAAGCTGTTACATTCAACATGTTAAGATATTCTGAATGCCTAGTTTTTATCCCTATTTGCAAGTAGATAAGCAGCGATATCTCAACGATGTTAGTTCTGATATTCTAAATGCCAAATAAAAAATGTAAGATATCAAAACAATATTGAAGAGCATCTTGAGATATTAGGATATTGCTCTACTCTTGAATTTAAATTAGTTGTATAATAACATAAAGAAGTTGGCATTAGTTTAGCTTGAAGTTAGATTAACATCCCGTTTTGAAGCAAGACGAGGCCTTTGTGGGAGGGTCTCTCGTGGAATTTTGAGCTGCGTCAGATGACGAAGCACACCTGAGTTGGAACCCCACACCTAAATTTCCACACCATCAGTGGAGGTGGGATGTTTGGCCCCACTGATTTAGCGTGCAGGCCCAATACAAGATGAATCTTCAGTGGGTCTGGGTTTCGGGCCCGATGCCAATAATTTCATCAGGCCACTCTGGCCCATAAATAAACGCATAATGGAACTGGTTTAAAATTTTAACAACTCATATCATTTTTTTGTGGTATGCAAAACAGGTATGAGGAGGTTGAAGAGCCTTACATATCGTGTTCTGACGAATTCCACTTGGTATGTAACTAGCTAAGTCCATGAATCGAAGTTTTATATAAGAAGGGAAGTATAGTCTCTTCACCTGTCAAGAAACTTTAGAGAACCTAGGCAACACCTAAGTAGATGCCTTCCCAGAGTGACTTTGTGGCTCACATCTGGGTACGCTTGGAGATGACGCAAGGGAGAACCCCACAGCCAGCACGACCACAGTGAGGGAAATTCCTTACAAAGCAAGCGCTTGGTTCAACAGGTTTTATAATAGTGCAGTAAGTGGCTGGCTCATAAGAGCTGCAGAGCTGCAGTCCCTCCCAAATTTATTTCTGTAGTTTGTGGCTGCTTTTACCTTATTTTGACTGCTTTTCCGCTTTAAGAGTTTAATAACGTAAATATCAGAAAAAGTACAAAAAACACAAAGGAAGACAACAAAATCAATCAACAAGTAAAAGAGATGTGGAGGCTTTATTGCACCCCAATACCCATCCAAAGGAACGGGAATTCCTTACCAGAGTGATAAATCAGAAGAAAAGCAAACCCCTTCAGTTAAATTTAGTATAACCCAGAGCCGCAGGTCCGGTAGACAGCGCTTTGGCGCGCGATCGTACCATTTTCATCGCTTCGGGCTTAGTAGTCCAGTCATTAGGTAGTATTTAAACTCAAATATGGATAGGAGTTGTAATTTCTGGTTCTTTATTTTGGGGTGCTGATAAGAATTTGAGGTTTCCCCACCGTGCACCCTTATTTAATTTTAGTACAGGTCAAAAACATTAAAAAATGATGAAATTAGTCTCTTTGCTTATTAACCCAACTAAAATTTTGTATATCTCGTTGAGAATGTACCACCAGCACAGAATTTCCCTAACTCTATCTACATAACTTTTGCAGCACTGTTTGTCGTTGACGAACCGCCACTGTATTAGGGTGGAAAGTTTGTACAGAGTTTCATAACCTTCTTCATTCTGACTCTAAATTCCATCCTTGTGCATGTCCTGCCTGTCTTAAAGCCACTGCCACCGGTAGGCCTATTTTATTTTGGCTGCTGTTGTGTTATGTTTTAAATGTAAGGAAAACGCGTTTTCCTCTAGATACACAGTTGAACTGGTACAATATATGATTTTACTCTGAGAAGGATAAGCCACAGAAAAAATACAATACTCATTTGGTGATAGGAATATCACCACTGGAAATCTGCTTTCATCAGTGCTCATAATTCCGCTCGGATGAATGCAAACTATTTAGTGCTAATTTCTTCATAGGACAAATCACTAATACGGGAGTAATCATTTTACTCAGGCCTTTCATTAATTTCCTCTAATTTTTCCCAGATATTTTTTTCTAAATGATAATTCCTCCTGAAATATTTCTTAATATTGTTTTGATATCAACACAAAGTTATAAAATTTACACAGACTGCTTCTTTTTTTGCATTTGACTGTAAAAGATATTTGCAACAAAATTACATTCTGCATATATTCTCTCAATTAAGGAAGGATTTTTTACCGCCCTAAATAAAAAAAAATATTTAGATTCTTATTCTTTATATTGAATTTTGAAATACAATGTACCTTAACTGCAAGATTAGATTCAAACTTATTTCTTATGATTACTACTACTTAGACTGATTTATAAAGTAATTTTGTAATACAGCAAATCGTCATATATTGTTTTATATATTCTTAAAATGTGTTGTCAAAGTTTTATTATCTGGGCTCTTATATCAAACGGCTAATTTCTCTATATAGAGAGTACAAAACGAAATATATTGCAAACGCTTAAAAAATCCTCTGACATCAGACTTCTGATGAATATCCTAGTTCTAAATCCCCTCAAAACTGTGAAAGTTTTTTAGACTTTGTCTGTCTGCCAAACTAACTGATAACTGTAATGGTTGGATACGAGAACATACGGTGCCCCTCTGTCTGTATTCGGATGAAAATGCAATGGCTTGTCAAAAAGAAATTTCCATATACAGTCTTACAACGAAAATTGGCATTCATTAATTTGGGAGAACTACCTACTGTCATCTCTTCAGAAACTGTCTGTTCGTTCGTATGTGACAAGATATATCCTCAAAAAATACAAATTGAGCAACAGAAAAGAAATTTAATGTAGTCTCTTTGATATGCAGTCTTTAACACCAAAATTGTAGGTACATAGCAAAATTTTTGAACGAAAACTGTCATGGAATTCAGACTCATCCCTATGTTCGTATATATATAAGTGTGAATACAATAACTAAAACCAAAGTGGAGTACTCCCAAAAATCCTTTCTCTCACTCATCCTCCTAATACAGTGGTGGTGGGGTGAATACAACGCCAGTAGTACTTATCCTGTACCACAGTGGAGTAAGGCCAATCCGTCGCATCTTTTTTTTTTTCATTGTGAATATTTAAGAAACCAAATATGCAATTTGAACTTTTTTTTTCAAATAGATTGAAAACAAAATTGAAAGACGGATCTACAATTAATATTAGCAGATGTGATACCAATGTTTTATTTTCTGCATTCAAGTCATACATTAAGGAAAGTTACTGGGAAACCACAAGTATGCGATTATACAGGCCGACAGACAGTCAACACTTGACGGATTTGGTCCAAAATGCATATGTTTACATTCCTGTAATAAACTGTGTACAAAAGACTTTATCATCTGCTGGTCAAGTTTTTGATTTATTCACCAGGACACGACAGACAAAACGCCGCCTTACGCCCCCAAACTGATGCCATTTACTGCAACCGAACCAGTTGATGAACATGGAACACAGGCAGACAGACATATCAAAATTGTGTTTTCTGGGCCGCTAGGAGGTTTTAAACTGTGGAGATTCATCAAATCTGAATTGAATTTTTTATGACATAACACTTTCCTTGTATATTCTCTGTGTAAGAGAAAGTATAAGCACCATCTAAACATATAAATGATTGACCCTTTTACTTTATTTATTTATATATAATGTCTGTCGTTCTTTTCTGTGTGTATGTGTGTGTGTAAAGTGTGTGTGTGTGTGTGTGTGTGTGTGTGTGTGTGTGAATCTTTCTTTATACTTTCATATCTGGTCTTCATCTCTTCTGAAGCCCAAGATGTTGTCGACCTTGAAAATTTGTGTAACCCAGAGAGATTCTTAGTTTGATTCTTCTGTTTGAGCATCTGAGAGTTCTTGGTGTGAAAGAGACAGCCGCTGGTCCCTGGTTATGGTCTGCTTCCATTGTCTGTGGGTTCTGAGGTCTCCTGATAAATGGGTTGCACTAAACAGTTTCCCGTGAGTGGCCTTCCTGATAAATGGTTGCTCATGGCAGCCTGCAAGCCTCGTGAGGTTCCTGATAAATGGTTACTCATGGCAGCCTGTGTGCTTCCTCGTGAGGCCTCCTGATTAAATTGGTTGCCTTACAGCTCATGTAGTTTCCTCGTGAGGTCTTCATGATAAAATAGTTTCCATGGCAGTTTGTGTGCTTCCGGGAGGTCTCATGATAAATGGTTGTTTCATGGCAGCTCATGTGCTCTTTGTGAGGCCTCCTGATAAATAATATCAGGCAGCCATCCGTTTCTCGTGAGACTGTGACCCCATTGAGATTTAAATCTTGTCTTTGCAAGAACTTATAAGGCTATTTAAGACTTCATGACATTGAAGAAAACAAGGTAACCTCCCATAGGTGCAGGTGCATTGTAAGTCGTGTGCAGCATGATGAACATAACAGTAGGGATAATTGAAATTGTATACGGCTCAATCAAACGAATAAAAGCATTGATTATCTGTTTTTTCGTGAACGTTCTTAGTATGTGATCTGCATCCTACCAGGTGTGTGTGTGTGTGTGTGTGAACGTTCTAGATGTGATCAGCAACACAACTGAACCAAATTTG
>BGPR01022424.1:1357-13631 GCA_013235015.1 Araneus ventricosus | reverse complement strand
ATGAAATAGTGATTTTTATTAATTGTTTATTTTTAGTCAAGATGTTTGCGATATTGCGTTTTATCCAGCAAATGGCTGAAATTATGCTGTTTAAATTATGTTACATAAATTTCTTTTATAATTCTCACAATACCATAAAATAAAGATAGCTAAGCCAAAGTAAATGCCTGAAAGATGTGTCTCTTAGAAATATCTGATTGAAGTATATCTTGCAAATGTCTGATTGATGTATCTCTTAAAATTGAATGATGTTCCTCGTGCTGGCAGAGCTTCCTTAAGGCATGGCCTGGATGAACTCTGGGTTTTTGCATTAATCAAACACAACGCGATAAAATTTATTATTATTATTATTTGACTTCAGAAGTCTGGCATTCTTTAAGTAAGAATAAAATATGAAATTAATTAAGATAAATACCTAAAACGTTCAACGCGACACATGCAATCACTTGGTCTGAAGTGATCACTGCATATCCAGCGTATTTTACATTTATATGGTCTTGCCTTTTACATTTCGAGATCCAAATTTTATTCCGATTCGGACATACTGGAAACATATGACATATTACACCTTTTCCTTTCGTTTTCCTGTGATAATTTGGACAGGTAGCGGCAGCACAAGCAGACATACTTGCAAGAGATGCAAGATTGTCACAACATTTCAACAAAATAACAAGTAACACTGGACAACACAGGAACCATAGACTAAGGATACAGTATTCGTATCGTAAGTCTATGACAGGAACAAATAAAAGAATGAAAGAACAAACCAAGAATGAAAGAATCTCCAGTGGACGCTCTCGGACCCTACTGTGACAGCATAGTGACGTCAAAACTGGTTTCCTCTCCACATGTCGGAAAATCATAAACTTCAAAGGTATGAACCAGCCCTTGTATTTCCCTAGCCCTGGGGTGGACGCTTCTTCTTCGGTTTGTTTATTCTGTAAATGATCGGGGGGGGGGATCATCCCCGTCAAGGTCAGCGTATAGGAAATTATTCTCTAACACTGACCCCGTAGTTGACCGAAAACGGCTCCAGAAAATGTAGGTCAGTGTGTCAAACTTTTCTTTGTGTGGCCACTCCTCTAGAGAGGACTCTGCCCCCTCTTGCTCAGATTTCCTGCTTCAACCCCGCGCCACACTACAGGGGGTCAGGACTTCGATTTGAAATTTCCTTCCTCTGGACTGTTGTCTCGCTTTCCGAGAAATTCTGGGTGGGAATGAATTTTAGCGAGGCAGCGTCCACTCCCTATACGCTTCGTTAAATTCCCTATCTCTCAAAACCTTTTGTTCGCTACCTCTTCACTGGACGTTTATGCTCTTCTGAGATTGTAAAATTATTGAGCGAATACAGAACAACTTCTTGAGATATTCACTTTACAAAAAAAAAATGGATTTTACTTGCATGATATATCTTCTTCACTCCTACGTAATATTTTTAATACGCCTAGTTTATCCTCCAGACGAGATGTTTCTTGCGTTCTTTTCTTTTACAAAGTTATTAATGGTTCATTTGATTGTAATGATATAATGAGCTCAATAGATTTCGCTGTGCTCGCCAGATTTTTAAGAGTTCCTTTCCAAATTTAGATTTAAAATTTAATTATATTAACAGGTTCTCGTTATATAGGTTTTAAAAAATTTTTAACACGTTCTCCGATGAACTTGACATTTTTAATATGTCTCTAGGTGCTTTTAAGTCGAAATGTTTGCATCTTTTAAATACACGATATGTTTTATTTTGCCTTTCTATAACATTTTAGATTTTTATGCTATTTGATTTTCCGTGTTTTTATGTATTCGACCAGTTTTTTGTCGCCGTGTTTGATTTATTTTTTATCTTAAGTGTTGCATTTTTTTTTTAATCTCAAGTGTGTGCCTTTTGGGAATGAACTTTAATTTTTTTTTACAAATACGGCTTTTGGTGTCATAGTGTGTCTTAAAGTTTTGTGATTATGTGTTTTCGTTTTTAATTATATATACGTTTGCATAAGTTTTATGATTTTATGTATTCTCTGTGTTCTACTTTTTGCTTTCTGAGGCATATTCTTTTTATTTACTCATTGTGACTTTTATTCTTTGTGTGTTTATCGGCACTCTGTAAATGGAGTTTTCTCTGTAGTGTGCTTTTCTTTAAATAAATAAATACATTTTGTCTTCTGTAGAAGAATAGAAAAGCTGAAAATGGCGGCTAGGCGTTCGAAGCAAAATCTGTACTGGCCGGATTTCGTCCGAACAGTCCGGATTTCAAGCTCACGTCCGGATCTTCAAAATGTCCGGATTTGTGCCAGGGACTGCGGCGGGAAAGAAATTTGGCTGCAATAGAGAAAATCTGATGTATTCGAACAAGCTGACGTCAGACCGCCGATGAAATAGAATTTATTGTTCACACTGTTTGCGGCCATTGTTGATGAAGAGAAGATGAGCCTCTCTATCCGGGCCCAAGGTCAAACTTCAGATTAAAATATTTGACAATTTCTTTTAATTCTGTTTTACATTAATGCAATTTTAAGTGCCAGTAAAAATTGCATCTTCTTTTCATTCTGGCAAAGAAGAGCCAATGCAATGATGCGCTGCGATTGCATTTGTTTAGGAAAGCAATAAAAAGAGGCTCGAAGAATGTTTCAATATCAAATATTTAATGAAGAAAAATAAAAAAAAACGCTACATCATTTCGGGAAAAAGAGCGAAGAAGTCAAATATGAATATACTAGCTGTTATACCCAGTGTTGCTGGGGACAAAAATATTTTCAAGTCCAAGTACTTATAACACTTTCAATTTAATAAAAGTCTTTTTCGCGGAAGCGCCTTTCGTTGATTTTCGTTAATCAACTGACACTTTGGACCAGCAGTGAAATACCCTTCTTCTTTTTCTCTCCTTAGTTTGAACCACCTGACAAGAATCTCGTAGTCCTTCGCATTCCATTTCCCCCTCCAAATTATTGCTACGGCAACATCAGAAACTCTTTCATATCTTGTATTTTTTGCCATTATCCGCACTACAATTCTCTTATCTTTAGCGTTTTTGTTACTGACCGGAATAAACCATATAGTGTTCTTTCTTTTTCTCCTCAGACCCTCTCCCTACGGTAGGAAGCGAGCTCAACAATCTTGAAGGATTTTACATACTCATTATGATCATTAAAAAAATTGTAAAATTAAATGAAGCATCGCGGAAAGAGAGTAATTAACATTATTGTGTTGTGGTGCAAACATATTGAAAGAGGTATATGCTATGAAATAAAAGCTAAACAAAATTTCTTCCTTTCTGTTAACATTCAAAGAAAACAATATTTTCATCATAACTTACACAATGGTAAAAATACCGGAATGAAGGATCTCATAAAACGATCAATGGTTTGAATTTAATTATAATAACAGAAAGCATTGTTACAAATTGTGTATGAAATAAATTTGAAATGTTTATTAAATTAAGAAAAAAACGCGTAACATTTAAATTGAAATCATTAAAAAGATAATTTTCTGCTCTTTAAGATGGTATGTAAATAATCTACGTGCAATATACTTTTCTTAAATTATTGGCGAAAAACTGAGATAATTGGTTCACTATTTTGCTTCAATTTCCTGCAATTATTTTTAATATATTGAAGCAAATTTTGTTGTAAAATGAAAGTTTATTCAGGGTGAAGTTAATGTAATGCTACTCAAGAGTTTTCACATAAGATGCCGAAACATTATGACGTCGTTTAACAAGTAACCCCACCTCTTTTAATTTTCAGAAATTTCAAAAAGGATGAAAATTATCCGTTATTGATCGAGAAAAATTGAGTATTTTCTTCCTCTTTGAAATTTTTTAAAAATTGAGATAGGTGGTGTCGCTTATTAAGTGACGATGAGTTATTAAAACTGAAAAGTTTTACTGTGCACGAATGGTAAATACGTTGAAGAAAAAATCTCAGAATTGTTGAGAGAATGTTTTTTCAAAATTACTAAAATTCGAGGTTAAAAATTCTGTGAAAATAACACTATCATTTACAGGCTTTTCGGCATATCTTATGTGTGAACCAGAGGAAGATGCCTAAAAGAGGGGCCGCGCTTTAGGCGATTGGACCAACTGTTCCCAATTGGGCCCCGTGCTTAAGGGGCCCCGCACCAGAATGCTCTCTACACTTCGCGCAGTTCAGTGGCTGAGTAGGGCACGTGCAAAGAACTGTACGCCATTACCAAAGCAAGCAGAACTGAGTTCAAAAATTTAAGCGAGCTAGTTGCGAATACGGGAAAGAATTATCGCCGTCAAAATTTCAGTCTCCAACGTGTTCATGAATCCCCGCGTTCGAAAAAGTTTTCTTTGAATTATGACGGTCGGTCTGTAAACGCAACGACTCAGGAACACAACGAACTAGAATATTGGAATTTGGTGTGGGGTCATAACACCAAAAATGTAGATTTCTTTGAAATTTCGGACGAAATCTGCATAGGCAAAATTGTCTGTCTTTCCGTCCGTATGGGCGTGGACATGAAAGAAAAGGACAGAGCAAGAAGGATTCAAATTTACAAATGGTTTCATCATTATATTTTAGATCTATATCACATTGTGAGCCAAATGCATCAAAGGGTTGATTGTCTAGCGATTTGTGCATTCGTGGGCATGGAGACGCTGTAACTCGAAAACAGACAAAATAAGCGAGACAAGCGAAATTTGGTATCTGGTCTTGTCACCAAAATTGTAGATGTGTTTCAAATTTCGGATTCCGTCGAATGAAAGGAAGACATCCAAAACGCATACTCGGCATTGAATGAATTGTTGACCAAACTTGTCTCCTCGCACATCCTACGGCAGAGCCTGCCTTAAAGTAAGACCAAATCAATCAGAGTATCCTATGAAATAAATAATTAACTGTTTTGATATTCATCACAACATAAACAATTTCTCTGCATTCATGCCGCAACTATATCGGCGTCGTTCAGGGCTACTAATAGAGCCCACGCCGAAGTGCTCTGAATTTTTAATAAAAACTTTGTGAGTCTAATTTTACATTTTCTTATGCTTCTTAACTTTCTGTTAAGCGTAGCGACCTCTCCAAATTAGGCACATTTGATTCGGACACCCTGTACAACTAGCCACTTAGAGCTAGTTGTTCGTTGTCCGGGAACATAATTTCAATTAAATCTCTTCTGCATGATTTCCTTAAGAAAGTAATTTGAATTTCGAATTGTGATAGACATTTAACCCATTGTGATGTTTCCTCCCCGAGAGCACCGTTCCCACGGGAAAGACAGTCCAGTTCCTTTCATGTCAGCCGCAAACCGCAGGACAGCTGCACCTGGTGGTCGTTAACGAGACGCGCGCAAGAGTAATGGCTTCACACAGAGAGCCTCCACAAAGCAGAGGAATCAATATCTGTCAGAGAGCGCATTAGCGGTACCCTTTCGTGTCATCCCTGTATAGCCCGGTGGTGGAAAAACCCAAGAACCTTCCCCATGGTTGGATTTTGACCACTGGGAACAGGGAAGGTTAGTCGTTGGTTAACCGGGAGTACGATTAGCCAGTGGAGTGGAAGGAAGGCGGAGTTCCACCTGAATGGAGAACGAGAAGGGCGGTGAAGAACCGTTTAGGAGGCTTGAACTTGGTTTCAGACTCCGGAAGCGCCGACAGAGAGCTTTGTGATCAGCTCAGATTTAAAGTCCCGAATTAATTCGGACTTTGGTAAGCAACCCCGAGGAATCGGCAATTTCCCGAACTCTCGGCTCATCAACTCGCGAGCACTCTTGGTAGTCTCGTGGTTAGGTGTTACGTTGATAGGTGGAAGCTATCCGTCCTATGATTATTATTATTATTCTTTGTGGACTAATTTCCCATTGAACTTTGACGTCTTAAAACTATTATCTTATTGACAGAACTTTGTAAATAATCATATTTAATCTAGACTTCTCTGCGAGAAGTGTTCTCTTAATTATTGCTGTATAAATAAAGTACTTAGGTCAACCAAAGCTGGCATTTATTTGGTCACACCTAGGCCAAGACACACACCATGCTCTTTTAGGATCCTTGCACCTGTTCTGTTCAATGTCTACATGAACGTGCCTAACGGAGTCAAGTAACTGTCAGTCTAATGTAGCATCTAATTACACGTTGTCGGCGCCGATTTCACTTTCCTGTCCCGTTTTCTTATACTTGTACAAAATATGCGCTTGATTTCAACATTAAAATTTCACGTTTTATGTCCAGCGACATATTAATTGGATTAAAACATGCCGATAAAAAATAAAACATAGCAACTATAATTATTCAGCTTAATGGATAAATTTCTTAACATACGTAATATCTCAGAGAGCTGTGTTTACAGATTCCACAAAAATTTGGATGAAATAAAATATGAATGCAAAATATATTGGAATATTGCCTCCGATTTCAACAATGAAAGAGAAACACACAATTAAATATTTGTTTAAACGATGAAAACGGTTTGAATGGGGAACTTCAGCATTTTTTTTTTATTTTTTAAATCGATTTAAAATGCCTCGAAACGAACAATAACATTAAAAAAAAATTCTAGACAGTTTTGTTTTTTTTTAATTTGCAGTCAAAGTTCGCCTCTCAGAAAACGCGGGAAAAACGATCCATTTTGGCGCGAAACGGGTGTGACGTCAAAATTGCCAGACAGGGGAGAAACACTCTTCCTTCAAGTTCGCGCTCTATAGAGATTCTCTTTTTATCTATGCTTTCCGACTATCGCATCAGATAAAATAATGTCGGAAAGATACAAGTATTGTATTGTTCCTAAATGTCGTAATACAACTGTAACGGCACCCGATAAATTATTTATCAATGTGCCAAAAAATTATGTTATTCGCAAAAAGTGGTGTAAAGCGATGAAGAGAGATCCGAAGCTAAATCCGGAATTATCAGCAAGTAGCGTTCGTCATGTCTGTGGAGATCATTTTGATGTGAGTTATTAATCTATATTATACCTATTATAACTGTATATCATGAAGCACATTAAATTCAGAATTCGATATCTTTTTTTTGTTTTTAAAAGAAGTATAAGGTGAGGTTAGCAGCAAAAAAAATTAAGATATTTTAAAGCAAATAGTTAAAGTCAATTAGTTTTTTCCCATTTGATTACATGGAATTTATTTTTTTGCCCTTTGAGAGGCCATTGCCCCTCAAAGGGTAAAAATATAGAAGATCCCACCTTCTTTAAGAATCTTTTTTTTTTAAAAAAAAAAAAAAAACTTGCTCATGTTAATTTATAGCATAGATTTTTTCAATGGATATTCGAATGTTTCGTATATTTTTTTAAAAATTACCAGTACTATTGAAAATTAACAAGAATATCTTAAAAATTAGTTTAAATTCACGACTTTTTTATAATAAAATTCGTTTTCATTTGTAGTTCAACAAAATAATTAGCAGAATTAACTTTTGATTCAAAATAAATTCTTTATATTCAATGAATGCATTAAAATCAAAATTAGTCTTCAAAAGTTAATTTGCTCATCAATTATTATAGTTGAGAAAAGGGGGGATAAATTTATCTTATCGTGCATCTCAAGTTTTTTGATGGCAGCACTTAAATGCCTAGATCAGTCGCATTTGGTCTGGTTTGAATATTGTTATAAATTTATATAGTTTTTTTTATATAATTCCAAAATTAACTAACATAATGAAAAAAACTTACTTTTCAGTAAAGAAGGCTTACTACTTACAGATACTTTGTTCGTATCTTTTCTTTTTTTTACAATTTACGACAGTGGTTTCAGTTTTATCATTTTTAATTTTTTAGTGTATTTCTTTATATAAGTTATTTTTACCAGATTTTATATTAATTAGTATAAAGTAGTATTTTAAAATTAATACTTGTACAAAGGAAATAATTTATATAGTAAAATAAAACTATATAAAATAAAATTAATTTTTAAAAGGCACAGGTATGTTTTTTAAAAAATGCCGTACCTGAAATTATTTTGAACGGAACTTCTGAAATAAATAAATTCCTTTTTTTTTCTGTAGGCATACGAAATTTAATACATCATGCAAAATCAGGTTCTTATTTTTCCCTTCTTGCTTGTGCAATAGAAATCGCAGCGTCTTCTCGGAATGCCCGAAGGCCCCTCTACAATTTATTGATGGTTTCGAAAACCTATTCGTTTTTCCTGAGGCGAATCCTTTTCTGTATAGTATAGAGCCCTGTTCCGTTAACTGAAGGGAAGATCAAAACAACTTTTCTTATGAGATAATTTACGAGCCGGCGTTTTGTGTCCAGTTTCTTTGTCGGAACTGAATAATTACAGACACATGTACTGACAAAACATTTGTGTTCCTTCCCTTGTACTAAAATAAGTAAGCGATCAGGACTTTACTGATAGAAAGTGAGTAGCTTGCTTTGTTCCGAAGCTTTCAAAGAGATCCATAAAAATACTACGGAATACTGTGTCACATTTGAGTGCTGATTGTTGGAAAATCTGTTGCATTCAGAGAGATACACATTCTTTCAAGGCATTTTCAAATAAAGGGCTGACGATACGATTCGCGGAAGAGTCTCAAATTATCCGATTTAGCTTGTACAAAACCAATATCCATTGTGAAATTGAACGCTGTATAGTAGAAAAGCTAGAAACTTCACTTTTAAAATGTTAGCTGGTACAAACTCCTTGATTCAAAGCAGAATACAGAACTAGCGAAAGAGAAGTATGCGAAGGAAGGCACCCTCGACGTCAGAATCTACTCGGCCAATGAGAGTGCGTTTCGGATTGCATCATGATTCCTGCTATTTCAGTGCATCTTTCGCTCTCAATATTTAAATAAATAAATTTTTCTGTAAAATTTCACTTGCATATTTGAAATTAGAATGATTTTTTCTACAAATACGGATGGCTTTCATGTGTTTTTAAAAAATGCTGAAGTGCCCATGCGCAACAATGAAGAGTATTGTCGCAAATTAGACCAAAAGATGTTTTTGAAATTTTATTCATATTAGAGACAGAATTTTATAGTAACTTAGTCGATTTAATGGAATGGTAATTGTTTCAGTTGGCGTAAAAATGATTTTTGTGCTGTAATATTTTCGTAAGTTATGAGGGAAAAGCGCCAAAATTTCGTTTAATTTTTAATAAATTAATATTCTAATTAAAATGTCAAGAAAAGAGCTCCAAGATGAACATTCCCACCATCCAAACTATGTTTGCGATAAATTTCGTTGCTCTAGATCTAGAGATCTGTCGTGTAGAGCGCCAACACACATGCAGAAGCACTCTACAGACAGACACACGCACATTCGCCTCTTTTTAATTAGAAATGCTGGGAAAATTCTGCACGGCAAATTACGGTACGGTGTATTCGTTATTATAAGGTTTATTGTTTAAGGTATCCGAACACGTTCGGGGCACTTTTTTTTTAAATTGTGAAATAGAAACACCAAAATATGTTTTTTAGATTCGAATTATTCGAATATTAGAGTATGATTTTTGAGTAAAAATTATTATAAATTTACAAAAATCTTGAATTTCTGCTGCTTTTTAGAGGAAATTCCCCAAAACTTCAAACATGCTACAGGTCAAACTTTTGTAATAATTCAAATAAAACTAATACTAAAATAAACTACGTACTATGGACTAGTGCTTGTACTAGAATCTTAACATTCTTTGCAGAAATAAAAATTTTAGAGCTAATCGAACAATCACTATAAGATTTTCAGCAAATTTCTCATGTCATTTTTCAGATAAAAGGCCATAAATAAAAAAAAATATTGTTACAATATACATAATTCTAGTACATTCACTAGAGACACATTAGAAGATAGTGTTCACAAAATTTCAGAACAATCGAATGATAATATCTTGACTTATCATGTTTGAAATGTGAAAATTATGCATAACATCTAGTTTTGAGAAAAATCAAATTTTAGTTTTGCCACGCGCTTAAATTAAGTATCTAAACTTTAAAAAATGCAGTTTATAAAAGAATTTTTGGCAGGATTCTGTCCTTTAAATGACAAGTTCCGGTTAACTAAACTCCCACTTCCGGATTTCGGTTTGTTATAAATAAATTAATATCTCATCTTCTAATTAACGTACCGACAAAAGTAAATATGTTTTAGGAAGGTAAATGAATGAACTATCCAAATCATCAAAAATTAAAAAATGGGAATTTTGGCCGAAAATCGACTTTCCAACGTGTTCGGATACCTTAAAATAAATGTTCTTCTTCCAAAGTTATCGCGTTTTCATTTAAACTATTCTGTTATAAGGAAATCTTGGCAGGTATCTTGGCATATGAGGAAGCCAGCGCCAAACTTCGGGCTGAAAAGGGTCGCCAATAAACTCGTCTCCAAGCATAAAATTCGTGGGATTATCAAATTCATTACTGAAAACAGAGATCTTTTCCGGCCTCCCTAGCCTTCAACTTCCCAGCGAGCTGAACTAAGTGGCTCAATCACTGGACATTCCCCCTTCAAATAGAAGAAAGGTATTTCAGCATCTAAAGAAAAGAAGACTATTACGAACTTATAGTGCAAAAGTGAAAATGCCTGTGCTGTACATAGAGTATATATTTCCTTCTTTCTGTTTATTTTGTTTTTCTTAAATAAAATTCCCGTGTCTTGCCCATCAAACCGTTCAGTGACGGGTCTGGTCACGGGTACGGGGGTAAGGGACGGCGTTCTGTTCTGTTATAAGGAAATAAAAAGGCTAGATTTGAAAGCTTTAATTTAACATGAAATAATAAAAAGAAGTTTTAGTTTTGATGGGGAAGTTATTGACAGTATTTTTTTAAAAAAATCTGATGCCGGGCATATGAAAATAACGAGCAACGCCGGGTTGTCAGCTAATCACCCATCAGATAGTTCATTTTGAAAAAGAAAATAAACATTCACTTCGCGATGAAGGAGTCTTCTGTATTTTTTTCTCTAAAGTGTATGCATATTTAGGGTCGAACAAATATATGAATAAGATCTCAAAATATTTTGCCGTTGAAAAAAGTCCCGCATAGGAAAAGTTAAGCTAGAAAGTTGCATAAATTGTTACACGAAAAACTTTGTACAACTGCTTTTATAAGATATTATTCACATAGGAGATTAAAGGTCGACATTTTTGTTGTAATATAAAATTAAATCAATAATAAATAAGACTACTGAAATCCGTCTTCGACAAAAAGTGAGAATGCATTTATCTTACTTTTTCACGATCAGTTTCCTACGCTACCGAATTTATGGAACAGTGGAAAAAAGACAAGAAAGATATCTAATAAAATGAATCATTTTGGGTTTAAACGGATCTCAGCTTGGTTATAATAGTATATGAAAAGAATAATTTTTCAATATACCTGATACAGTTTGATTCATTCTCGACATTTATATACACATACACAGAATCTTGTTATTTCGGTCTGCTGTTCTCTGTAACCAGTTTAAAATAACTCGGAGAAATCAACTGAAAGTGAATAATATATTGCTTTGCATTTTGTTAGGATTTGTGGAGTCGATCTGTGCAAACTATGGGCTAGTGATAAGTCAAGTGAATATTGGTTAGCATAACGTTTTTAGTCGAAATCAGGACACAGCGGAGGGAGGGGTTCAAAGTACACTCTCAAAAATTTCCGTAATTTCAGTGCCACTGCCCGTAATTTTTACGGTCACCAGCCACTTTTCTCTTTTTACGGGCATAACCCGTATGTTGTTGTAGGATATTTCTCATTTTAAGGTCAGATCCCGTCTTTTATCACGGACGCTTTTCATTGGTCAATCAGGATGACGTACCATCCGTTGAGCGGGAAAGATTAAGGAGGGCTCTAAATTTTGATCGTATTTTTTTCGACAAACGAAGCGAGAACCCCGACTTTCTCAAGGAAATTGTGGATCAAGTATTTATTAATTAGAAGGTAAGAATAAGTACCCTATTATTCTTTAGCTTTTTGTTGTTTCTTTTTAGTTTGTTGTTTTATTTTTAATACTTCGTTATTTCAAAGGTAACGTGCAGTAGACTGTTTAGTGTTTACCATTAGATGTTAGGGTTAATTGAAGAGCTAGAAGAAGTTATAGTTAGAAGTTTATATTAAAATGCCAAAATTGAAATATTGCATAACAGGAGAGAAATAATTTGTTCAGCAACAGATAATTGCTTAACATATGTATTAATTTCTCGCTAATGTTTTATTTGTTAAAATATTTTATGAGACAAATTTGCAAATTTCCGTAGCAAAAGTTTACAAATTATATTCTGAAACCCTGTTATATTCTTTCTTTACAATAATTTCGATTATTAGCATTCTATAGTATATTCAATATTTCAGTAGTATATTCAATATTTCAGTAGTATA
>BGPR01022423.1:0-19555 GCA_013235015.1 Araneus ventricosus | reverse complement strand
AACAATACAGAAAATTAAAATTCAAGCTCACTCTATTTACTCCTGAAAAGTTTTTCATTAAATAAACCTCATATAGTAACCTTCGTCGATAGTCAATTGATGAAACTACGCATTTATTAAAGCGTTATAATTACCGCTTGGAATAACTAGAAATATTGAATATAAGTAAAGCTACCCACCAAATTACAGGCTTAACGTGGAGTAAATGACAAACATTTCATGAAATGTGGGGCTTTGTTAAAAGGCCCTGCTATTCTCGCTAATAGTAGAAATCGATATTAAAAATTCTTACTAGGCGTCTTGAACCAATTTTCTTAGAAATCGCTTTCCATTGTAGTCTTTCTTGGTGCTTAAACTTATGGTAAATCTAATAATTATAAATGTATTTCTAATTTTTTCTTTATTAACAATTATTGTCTTCCAATGGGCTGTATTTGATGTGTAAAGTAACTTTAAAGCAATGCCGGATTTCTAAACTATTTTATTCAATTTGAATCTTCAAAAGTAGGATTTTCGACATTAATGGACTAACTCTTGAAACTATCTGAGAAAACTAGTCGCTAAATCATCAGAGAAGACGGATCATCAGATGTCTTCTATGAGTGAAATCAAATCATTTCACCAAATTAAGCAATACTTTTTTGATACAAACGAAAAGAAGATTATTGATATCAATGTTTGAAAAGGGAGTATCACATGCATGAATATATTTTTTTCAGGTCTAACTTGAAATATTTGCTATAAATAAATAATTACAATCAATAAAAATTATTCAAAATGTTTAATATGTATTCATACTACCTTAAGTATTCTGAATTGATGAAATTTTTTCTTTTCTCTAAATCTCCTTTAATTTTCAAGAACTAAGTATTTTCTAACCGTTTTTCTAGCTCTATACAATACTGGATGTTCTAGAAGTGTACCAGATATATTTTGCGTACTTTGGAGTTAACTTTTGTGATTTTATACGCGCATGGCAAAGGGAACTAATCATATCTTCTATTATCTAAAAGGATTCAGTCTTGAGATACTTTTTGACATCATGTAAATTTTTCTCACGGAAGATGAGTACTTAATTCCAAAATTTTATCTCGCTCATTTCCTTTGAAATCTAGCACTTTTGAATGAATTAACATAATAAAGAAAAAATTCTTAAATTAATTTAAAAATTAATTTCATTATTTGTGGTTATAACTTTTTCGATGATTGCATATTCATTCAAATAAAAATTACAATACCCTATTAAGCCCTCGAGGGGAACTTAGTCAATGAACGACTGGGGCAACTTTTTTTCTCTTCCACCTCCAAAACCAGATATATAAGCATTGATTTTCAGTTAATATCTATAAAAAAATATTTTAAGATGCATATATTTAATAAAAATTTTAAGAGGGAAAATCTGAGCCATGCTACTACTAACAACTAAGATCGTCTCGGTTGCTTTACTCATCTTTTGACCGCAATTCAAAACTACAAGGTCCTTCCCAAAAGATCCCTCGTGTTGCTACAAAACAGAATTTGAATATAACTAAACTAAACTAAACCACTTCTAAGGATCTAAGAATGGTGTTAATAGATAGGATCTACCCGCATATCCATTGTCTCCAACCAAATGATATTCTGGTGGGACTTCATTTTCCAGAACAGCCCTAAAGGGGAGAGTTATCAAAAACTGTACTGTCATGGGTACTGCCTGGCCAGCATGCTACTATGTCTCTAATACGCAGTGAAGCATCACTAATTCTCTGAACATTCGAAGAAAAGTAACCTTTTCTACATCGAAACACTTCTGCTAGGTCTCCACCTGGGTTGATTACGGGTATATGGGAACAGTCGATGGCTCCATAGACAGCAGGAAATCCACTGTTGTGGTAGAATTCCTGACTCACCTTCAAGAATTTAATAAACATATTTTATATAAATAATGTATATTCACTCACAGATATAAAAACATGTTTTCAAAAAATTAACTCAAGTTACAGTCAAGCACATTTAATATTAAGAGAAAACATTTGTATTATTGAAAAAAAACCCAGAAACCACATAAAAACGCATTTAACACTTTTTAGAAGGAAAATTGGTAAACATGGAGTCTACAGTTCCGACCTGCTTTTCGTCAATTTTTCTTGGCGCAATTTATTTGCCGTCGCCAAATACTGTTTTGGATGTGCAGTACGCTTTTCATTGCTCTCTTGCGCATGTGCCACCTGAGAAGTTGAGATTGAGCACACAATGCTTGCGGCATTTCAAGTGTGTACAAGGCAAATTTTTTAACTTAAAAAACATCAGCGGCTTCACTTTCAGCATAGTGGAATATTCGTAGCTTCGCTCATTCATTGAGAAACGAAACACACAGAATAACATACACAGTATTGAACTGATATTCAAACTGAAGAATTCCAAACGAAGTTTTATTGAAATTCGAATGAATCGACCAATCATATCGAGAAGATGAACAAAACAGTCCAATCGAAACGAGGCACAATATAGCTTGATGCTCAGAACACCGATGAAAAGATCAATTTCTGTGCATGTGCGCATAATACTCGTTAAAAACATTATTGAGCAACCAAAACAAAATATTCTTTGGCTTACATAAAACTAAGCTTTTTAAACTATTTTAACCACAATTTATTGCATTTTAGAGTTTTTAGAAGTAAAACTGAAAATTGTCATGTTAACCACTAAAAAACTTATTTTAGACAAAAGTTGCCCATAAACCCTAACTGAAGTTTGAAATTTGCACAAAGTGAATAAAAGATGTTATACTGATATGCTAAAAACTTCTTAAGTGGCTTTGGGCTAGCAGTTTCAAAGGTGTGGATAAAAAGCATTATTGTTTATGCTCGATAACCATGTAGTGAAGGGAAGTGGCTAGGTAGAAGGCCCTCAGAAATAAAAGCTTTGAGATTCCCCATATAGAGACTATGGATTGAGCTATGCTTACATAAAACTTAGCTTTTTTAAACTATTGGAACAACAATATATTGCATTTTACAGTTTTTAAAAGGAAAACTGAAAATTGTCATGTTAACCACTAAAAAACAGATTTTAGACAAAATTTGCCCAAAAACCCAATCTAAGGCCTGACAAACATTGTAACTGAAAGTTACTTAAAAAACAGTGAGCGAAAGAAACAAAACAAACGTGGATGCATAAAATTATGTACGTAGCTGGGACACGAAGCAAAATCAGAAATCAACGTCACATTAAATATATATAGATATAAATCACATTTTCTTAAAAGGTACAAATGAATAAGTCAACATACCTGTCGTAGCTCTAGTCCTGTTTGTGGCAGACGTATATAATTCGGTCGCAACGATGCAAGAACTTTGGAGACATCGTTAATGGCTCTGGAAGCAGAAGACTGGCTTACTTTCGCCAAATCTCCCAGAACTAGCTGAAAAGATCCAGTTGCATAATATCGCAAAGCTATCAAAACTTTTTCAGTACTTGACAGAGCGTAATTTTTTTCTGATGGAGCTGAAAGCGTGTCATCCAGCATTTGAATCAATGATTCGGCTGTATCTCTATTTAAACGATAACGCGATCGAAAGGATACATTATCCATACAGTCCAAATCATTCGCTCTATCTGGATGCACAGATCTCTTCCTTCTTTCGATTATTTCTAAAATTTCTAAACTTTCAATATCGTCTAAATACGACAAATCGTCGTCTGTCATGTTTGTTTTGATAGAAGGTAGAAGAGAATAGCGCATGCGTAGAACGAAAATCCGTGGATTATCAATGTTAATCCTCCGCTTTCTGAGGATCAAAAACAGGGTGTTAAAATAGCCGGTGATCTCGGGATTTTCGTTGGAGAATACGGATTTTCATATGATCAAGGGATTAACTTTGATTCGAGGTTTAATCCGAGTGTTAAAGAGTTGGTGAATACGGGCCTAAGTGGTTTTCTTGTAACTCGCAAAGATGGTAAACCTTGCTAACAGGGTCAGCATACATAAAGTGTTTAAAGTTCAGTTAATAGCATTTATTTCCCTAGGCCTTTTGTATCAGGTAGCAAGAAAGCACGCTGACAATGAAGTTCGACATGTATTTACGCTGAATACTGCTGCATATAATAGAATAAATATCTAAAAAGTAAGCGCTACAATTAAAACATTTTTAATACCTTTCAAATAGTTAAACGAAAAGAAACTGGCTTTAACTCAAATTAAGACAAATAAAAAAAATCCGCATTTTTTTATCCATCAATAACAAAACTTGATACCAACCAAGTAAGTAATAAAATTTAAATTCAATATGCGAAGAATTTTTTCATTAAACTTGAAATTTCGAATAATATTATACATTTTAATAAAATATAAATATAATGAATAGCCAGACTACTTATAAATAAAATACATAATTTAAATTACAGATCGAGTATTGCCATTCGAAGATTTAAGTTTTTAAAATATCAACCTGTGTGAAAACCCTCATCGTTCTCTTTCTCTTAAAGAAAAACAGAAGGTCCGCTCGCTGCAATGCCGATATCTTTCTAAATTTTACTGATATTGGACGGCGATTTTTATATAAATTCCATTATATATCTGGCTTTAAATTAGTGAAAGAGAATTTGCGCTACGTCTCGAATATGCAAAATAAAAATTTCTTTACTACAAATACTCATATTTCCTCCAGCATTTAAGATATTTATTTCATATTTTTTACAATGATTTTCTAATATATTGCCGAGCATTCTGTAAGTTCCGTAGCATTTGATAGAAAACTTTGCATTTTATAAGCAAAAAAGTTGATTGAAAATTTGGGATTTTTTAAGAAAATTTTTATATCCTCCAGCATGTAAACAATCAAGAAGAAAATATAGCAAAATAAAAAAAAAATTAAGTTTTTTTACAATGTAAGTATAATTTAAAACTAGAACAAGAAAATATATTTTAATTAGAATACAAAAAAATAAAGTAAAATAACAGAAAGAAATAAAGTTAAAAAAATTAGAAAAAATTGCGACAATGTTTAAGAAGCGCGCAATTGCAGCAGCTAAACAAAAAACAAAGAACAGTAGACCTAGAAAAATCATACAAATATAGACGAAAGTAAAAAATGAAGGAAATAAAAGCAATCGTAGAGTAATTCGAAGGTAACGAGAAGCAAGAAACAAAACAAGGAATTCATTCTAGTTCACTTTTTCAAGGGCTAAGAACTTTTCGAAATGGATTCAAAAGAATGTTTGGGAAATTTTCTGTAAGAAGCAAGCCTTTAAGCTAAAACAAAGCTTCTCTTAGCCCGAACTTCCCAAAACACTGATTCCAAGGAGGAAAATCACAATATCAAACTTCAAACGAAAAAGGAAAAAACAACTAAAAAAACATCAAAAACGCTAATAAGACAATCAAAATACTAGCCATCAAGCTTAATTAATAAGCTTTCATAAAATAAATTAAAGAACTTATCCCGTGATGAATGCCATATAATAAAAGATACCCCATACTAAAAAAAGTTATACGTTAAACCCTAGTCTCCCTGGCGCCATCTATATTCTCAGAAGAGGAAGAGAAATGCAGAAAATAGAAAAAAGAAGCTGAGACAGAAATCTCCTTTTTCTAGTAAGGGAAAGAAACAAATTCAGACTTTATATCCTCCAGATTATACATATTATTTTTACGAAAATTCATGTTAGAAATGAGTATATTAATTATAACCACTGGTGAAATTTCCAGATCATTATCAGATTTCTGTGAAAGAGGGTGAGCTGAAATCCCTTTTCATCTTCATCAATTTTTGGTCGGTCCCTAAATGCCCTCATCACTAAATCTTCACCTTAAAATGTGGGTTCAAACTTATTCATTACATCTTCGAAGTCAAAACTCAGTTACCTCAGATTTCCTGGAGAAATTCGAAAAAATGTGTGTCCGTATAATTCTGTACATATAGTGTAAGTACAATCCTAATGGTTTAGTTGTATATTTTCTGTGCGATCCTGTACACGGAAAAATCGTATTAGTAAATCAGCCTTTCTGCAATCTACAACGAAAAAGTTACTGACTTTGAAGTGTGATCTGTCTGTAGTCTTGTAGTATATAACATACGAGACGCAACAACAATATTAATCTTATTAATATATCTGAATGTGACTTTGCGAAAAAAGATTTGTCGGATAATGAATAATTTTGCATGCTATATCAGAACAATTCTGTTTCTTATTACTTCTTTTCTGTGAATTCGGAATTTAGCGAAATATTTGCTGACAAATATATTTCAGAAATTAATGATTTTGATCGTAAATTAACGGTCCAACATAAAAAAAATTAACATGAACTTTTACGATTGTGAAAATTTCAACTTATTTACATAAAAATGGAAATAAATATTATCTTTTCCTATAAGAAACTTCTATAGTAATTGTAGCTTACTAAGACTTATTCACTGAAACAGGTTCTAAAATAACGAGTAGAGTCATTGATTGAAATCCAATAAAGACGACTAGTTTTCAACGCAGCACTTTATTACAGAGCATCTTTAAAATAACTGACAACTCTCACATACAAAGTAAAAAGAGAATATATAAAAAAATCATCAGAAATTGTTACAGCGAAATTAAGCAAGTAGATCGCCAGAGAGGAAATAGCGTTTCGGGTCATTTCACCCAGTTGGGCTGATGGATATTGAAACGCAACAGTAATAAAAAAATAATAATTGTTTAAATCTTAGAACGCAAATCTGAATTTTTCCCGGTAAAACCATAGGGCCTGTAATATACTTCCTGTAATTGATGAAAATAAATTTTAGGTTTATCTTCATCACAGGAGAAGCAATACTGAAAACAGACAATATTGTCCAAGTCAGTTTACCTCTACCAAATGTCGTCTACGTCATCTGAGGTCCAAAAATAGTCCTCTTGTTGATTCAAAATTGATAATTAATTTATCTAAACTAACCTTAACTGTTTACATCTTCAATAATTCTGGAATCCCATAATTCTGCATTAGTAATCTCCCTAATTCGACATTTAACACACAATTTTCCCCATCTTTACCACGTTACTCAGCAACATGTGCGTTGATGTAAGTTTTATCATTTTGTTCGTCAACATTTGCATTCATCATTATTCCTTTCATTCACAACACGATAATCAAGACATTGTATATATTCTTTTATTTTGATGCCAATTCTATATGTAAATGTCAGTTTTGTTATTTCTTAGTTTGCCATTATTCTGTATGCTTTTTTCCAAATCAATAAAGTCCACCTGCATCTATACCAAAACGGATAGGAGTCACATGAGCTCCAGAGACGGCGTTGTGGACTGGCGTTCATGTGTTCAAGGTTCACATTCATTTCATCCGCTCAAGAATCGTCGATGTGCTTTTATTGCGTTCACACTTTTCTTTTTACTCTTTTTTCGATTTATACTATATATGTGTGTGTTTATGTATCTGAAATACTCGCAAAATATTATTTTTCAATCCTTAAAGAAAATATAAATTATATTTTATATAACAATACGGCATAAAAATACACACGTTGTGCTATAAGATTAGAGTAATGTTAACTTTTATTTTCATCTGTAAATAAAACATAAGGGAAATATAAGTTACAAAATAAAAGTTACAATGTGTTTACCTCTGAAAAATGTTTCATTAAATTTTAGCCTCAAGTAGCTATCTTTGATAGTCTATTGATAAATCTGCGCATTCATTAGGGCGATGGGATTACCACTTAGAAAAGCTTGGAATATTGAATATAATTGAAGCTTCTCAGCAAAGTATCAAGCAATTCAAACTTGCTGAACTGTTCGTGAAAGGCAGGCCTCTTTCAGAAGCTTTTGCTATTGTACCGAACATTTTAAATTTTTTTTACTCTTTAACTTCGGATTCTTTTAGTACAGCCGATCGCACTCAAGTCTAACTAGAGAGAAGATAAATTATACGTTATATTGTGATACAGCGGCGATTCAGAAATATGTGCATGGCTATATTTGCATTTCGTAATTAGGGCAAAGAATTGCAGTTTTCATTTTAGTTATTTTTATAAGAAATCACTTTTATAATTTAGTGGTAAAATAGACAACAATAAAAATATTTATTTTATCTTATTATTATATGAAAAAATTATAATTTAGTGTTACTTAAGCCATTGCCGCAACGTGTAGTTTATAAACCACACCCGCAATTACTGGGTTATATACTTTTCTTAATTTTTTTTTATTTCTTGCAGCGTGAAGAGATGGTAGCATTTGCTAAATTAACCAGTATATATTTTATTCTAATAGATCTATAAGTATTCTCTCTTCTGGCTGTGATAATAAGTGTTCTCAAGTGTTATTAACCTATTGTATTATAGCAGAATACCTTCGATCAAGAAATAAAATTGTCAAGGGAACATGCTTCTACTCTAAAATAATCGCCTGTAATGGTAGTAACGAAATTTTCTTTAACTTATAATTACGATAAATTGAAGTATAAAACTAAATACTTTAGAATTCAGTATGGTTGTTACTCTATTACTTCTGTAACTACTTAAGTACGGCAGACTTCCATGGATAGAAATGTGGAAAAACTGGCACAGAGGAATTTTTCTGCTTACCTAGAAAAACAACAATTTTATTTCAGATTCATTAAAAACATTTAAAACTAAATCATTCACTTTTTCTGCAGAGAAATGTTTCTAATTCCCCACTTGAAATTGCCCACCCCCAAAAAATGAAATATTTGAGATTTTTCTTCCTGTTGCAATCCTTAAATACAAATCTGAATTTTCAAAGATACGATATAATAAATTACGTTCTGCTGTTTTATGAAAGTAAAGTTTACCATAAATCTCAGCTGGGAGGAGAAATACAGAAAATCAGATTTCAAGTTACCTTCCTTTAACCCCTGAAAGATTTTTATTAATTTAGCCTTACATAATAAAATTTGGTAGTCTATTGACAAAATTACATATTTAGTTACGAGATGAAATTACCACTTGTTATTATTAGGAATGATTAATATCACCCTCCGAGGAGCGCAAACATCTTTTTCCGTTTTTCATGTTCAGTTCAAATCAGATAGTCCATATTTATATGCATATTTTCTTAAACAACCATGTATAAAGTGTTCTTAAGATTTTAAAGATATAATTAAATACAAAAAAGATCGATTCATTTCCTTTAAAAGCTAAGTTTTCTAGCCTGATAGCTAAAAGTTCAAAGTAATTGGGCGCTCAGAGGGTTAATTAAATCTCTAAAATTTAATACCGGATGCAACACAATAATAGCAAATAACCTTCATTTCGAAAAACCCTTGCTATTGAAGCTTAATAGTAAAAAACTTCATTCGTATTTCTTGCGTCGAGGGTTTTGAACATATTTTCTTAAAAAATAATTTTTGAGCTTTCTTGCAGCTTTTACATAAAAATTTATCATAAGTGAAGTTTTTTCATTTACCAAAAGATTTTAATTGTCCTGCAAAAGTCATGATATCTAATAGCTCTGGAAATATTGTGTAATTTTCACTTTCGTCTGAATAAATTTTGATCACAAATTGTTAAAATTTTAATAATGCATAATTATTTACATATAGCCTTTTTTCATGAATGGAAGTAATCGAAGACAGGAGACGGTTCTTTGTTTTAATGTAATGTTAGTATGTGTATTAACATAAATAACTTGCAAAGATTTATTCTGACTTCCACTGTTTACTATTCCTTTTCTGGGTTTTCTATGTAATTCGATATTGTATTGGTATTATCTTATTCTTCTTATTTTGATTATTTAAATGAAATAGCACATCACTTTAATTTATAATATTTTGATATATATTTAAATTTTAGACGCTTATATATATAAATTTTATAAAATAAAGTGGTGTAATGATTATATTGATTAATAAAAACGTTTCTGAAACATATGATGTTCATTTAAGTGCTTCGTATTAGAGCGGAATCAGAAATATTAATGTAACTTCTAAACTACTTATAAGAATATACTGAAATTTTGCAGAGGCTTTTCAAATAACCATCTGCTCCGATTAATATTAAAAAATTATAAAATTTTCTACAGAACTTTCTTACGCATCAAGTTTTATCGATTGTAAAATGTAGATCATTACTTAGAAAAAAAAATTAAAGTGCTAAATAGTTTAAATTGCTACTTCTGACATTTAAATGTAAGTAGAGAGCTTCTCTTTCTAAATGTGGAGACAATCCCTTTTATATTTAAAACACGAAATGTCAAATGTCTTCCGATCTGCTCATGATATATTAACCGAAATTTAATTGTTAGGACAATTTTTCAAGAGAAATTGATGTATGACTTTAAAAATGGGTGTTAATATTGATAATTGTGAATTTAGCATAATATTAACGATTTAGATGATCTATTTAGAAGTTTTTAAGCATATAATCTTTTAATATGAGTTATTTCCTGAAGATAGTGATCTTATCTTTTTCTGGAATGTACAATGAATTACAGCAGAATAATATAGTGAAGACCCTTTTTTCCTCGACTGTACTATTACGATAAAGACGTTTCATCAGTTGGAACACTGCAAATAGCACTATTCTTAAGTTAAAACAACAGAACTAAATAATTAAGCACAGCTATCATGGCATTTTTTAAAATAACTATGATTGGACGCACAGCGTTTGGATTGTAGCAAGCAAAATGAGCAAGGTTTGCTACTCAGTCCTCTTTGAGGTTGGGGAGCGTTTATTTTAAATTGATGTTTAAAGTTTCAAACATCAGTTTTGATAAAATTTTTCGTGTGATCAAAATTATTTTAAAAAATAAAAGTGTTTAATGTGTAGAATAACTCAGACAATTAAATAAAAAATTTCTAATCCAGCGGTTTTATTATTTCTCAAGATATTAATAAAAATTCCAAATTTTATTTTAACTTTAGACATTCAAAATTTTACTTTCTTATTATAATTTCAAATCGCAAAAGGTTAGGATGATGAAACTTTGTATTCGAACGTAAATTTTGGTGTATTTTTGAAATTTATTAAGAAAATAGTTTTTCTATAGGAAATTTTGAAGTTAGTGCAATTATAAATATGCATAATGTAATAAGTAAATATGTATTATAAATTGTAAATATGTATGTATACGACCGCTTATGAAAATTTTTAACATGGAATCTTTTATGAGTAAAAATACTAAAAATTGTAATTTTGTTTTGATATAGGTTGAACAAAGGCAAAATAATGCGAAGTGGCTTCTTTTTTCCTGCGACTGTTCACGCGGATGAAAAATTAATTGCAACAATAGTAGCAAGGAATAAAATGTTGCTTACAGGTATTTTTATTCTGTTAATTTGTACATTCTGAGTTAATTTCATAATAAAAGTACACTATTTTCATAATATCAGAACTTAATGATCAGTTAATAGACTAATATATTTTATACCATTTGCAGCCTCTCTATGTGAATTTAACGAAAACTTGGTGAAAAATTAATATTTATAATAATCAATTCTATATTAAAGATTAAAATATGGAAAATAAATCAAATAAAAGAACTACCTATTCGAAAACTAATAGCAGAGCATTTTTACTAGAAATTTTTATTCCATTTTTTAAATTTAGAATATTTTTAATTCTGAGAGATGAAATTTAGATAAGAGTTATTTTAAAATTGTCTGATAACAAACTATGTTTGAAAAATGGAATAAAATAAAATCAATTATTTATTTTCACTTTCACAAGCTTAAGGAAAACGTTAACAGACACTTAAATTCTACAAGATGTTGATCATGCTACGGAAAAAGGTATGGGGGGGATGAACCTTACATGTATATACCCTTTATAATTCATTAAACTGACTGCAGGTTTGGAAAACCCCGCATTTACCGATTCAGCTACGTAGACTTCAAGCCGCACTGATAAAGAAATATTTTTCAGTTCCCTTGGTTAATTAAAAAATATTAATGACAGTCAAATCAACATTTATTCAACGGAATCTTACATGATGCCAATCGGGTTAATCAACAGATTTTAACGCGTCTTAACAAGTCACTAATTGTCAACATAAATTCAAGGACTCTGAACATCCTAAAACAAATTATTTCTTCTTCTCATACGTCTTTCAAAACTTACTTTAATTGATACATTTTCACGTTTAATTCGACTTCCATGATTATATTGATAATATTTAACAGCACGGCTCATATTCATCGGCTGTGTTTAACGCATCGAAAAGTAGGCTTAAACTAAATCGCATTCGTTTGCTTACAGTTGCAAAGTGAAATCACTTGATCTGGCTTTGCCAAACAGTATAGCTAAATATCGCATTTTTTGGAGCCACACAAGAAAAATATTTATATACATTAATGTACGAAACCCTGACGAAACTAGTCGATAAATCTTCCAGCAAGACAAATCATTAAATGACTTCGGGATTTCTCCCGTTTTGAATGAGCCAATATTTTTTATAAGGGCATTCTGTGTCTACATTAATAATGTTTTTTTCTTATGGACAAACTGAAGTATGTTTACATCAGAAATTATTCAGGGAGTAGCAATTGTATAAAAAATAAATTTTTCGTCTTTGACTTCAAACACCTGTTATACAAAAAAATAAAAGTAATATGAGTATTTTAGTATCTATTCATACTGTGTTAATTATTATGAAGTAATGGAATTTATTCGTTCATCAAACTCTCTTCTTATTTTCAAGAAAGTGTATTCTGAACTGACATTCGTGCTCTTGACCTTCCTCGAACTTCGAATTACCAAAAGTTTTGATTCACAGTTTGCATTCAGTATTCGGTCTCTCCCGACCCTTAAGGGACTAGAAACTGATGAAGTCAAAAAGAGATTTTGGTACTTACGTATTAACGCTACCGAAGCTGAAGTTGCGCTAATGCGCCAAGATTGGCGACACTTAAAAACCGCCAAATCTGGCGTATTAACGTCACCGCAGGTACAGATTTGGCGGTCGCCTACAGATTTGGCGGTTTTTAAGTGCCGCCAATCTTGGCGCATTAGCGCAACTTCAGCTTCGGTGGCGTTAATACGTAAGTACCGATATTTTTGATCACTCCGCTTCAGAGAAAGCTGGTAATGGTTTGAAACTTCCATCAATTCTTTCGTGTAATGTGCAAAATATTTACAAGCATTCTTGGTAAAAATAGCACGAATATTCTGGAAATATTAAGGTTTCTCAAAAATTTTATCTCCCCAGCATTCATTATGCGAAAAGGATATGGCACCTTATGCTCTCTGCACAATAATTCTTGAGGAATAGATAGTTTTTCTGGACATTGAAGTCAAGTCAATAAGCAGAAGTCGAGATATCTCAGAATTGCCTGAACATCCTGGGTCAATTGAGGAATGGGCAACACAACAAAATCAAAAGTAAAAAAATGGAAACTATTATCTACCTTCTGACTGAAGTTAATCTTTCGCTATCATGTGGTATCACGTCCGTTTTACTTCTAGGAATGAATGCAAAATTAAATTCATGCAAAACCTCCGTAAAGTATCACTTGGCTATAAAAACGTTCTCAGCTTTAAAATAATTATTTCACTATTTATATCTAAAGAATTCTTTATCGCAGATGCATATAATAAATATTAATACATATCTTTGCCTCTTATAAAATCCTATTATTTCTAAAAATTAAAGTTTCTTTTTAGAGCCTACAAAGCATTTAACTTTGTTTACACACACGCGCTGCTTTTGAAACATTTTTAATATATCATATAATTCAATAATTCTTATTCCCATACATATTCATTTGATATCTGAAATTTACGTCAATTATGTTGATTCATGTTACGAATTTCTTTTCCTCTTGACTATGGTGTCGTGGTGGCAGGTCTTTCATGTTGACCCAGATGGTAAGGCAGGGCGGGGTGATGTTCCTTGTGGCTTTTCTTTTCTCGTCGTACTTGAAGCCGGTACAGATTTTAAACTTTGCTAATGGTTCAGTACAAACGTAGATCTAGAAGATCATTAAGATTTATCTCTCTTGACTATAACAGACAGACTTATCAGAGATTGTACAGACTCTTTAATAAGTCGGTCTGTTACTATTATGAAGCAGTCTCTCACTCACAATGCATTTTATATTTATAAATAAGTTGCATAGCATGCTACAATGCGTGTTTAGTACAAGTTTATAAAATTTGGGTAAGGGTTAGAATATTAACATGCAGTGTGTCCGTCTGAAAAACGTCCAAACAGTTTATTTCTAAGTCATTAGGAGATGCATATACTTCCACTGGAAAAATGCTTTAAATGGGGTAAATACTTATATTCTATTTTTTGAATATAAAAATATTTTAACAAATAACTTACGCAGTCTAAATTTTTATACTTTCTCCCGGTCCTATTAGTCATATTTAATAAAATATTTTTGACACACTAACTTTCAAAAAAAAGTCTCACTCTTCTGCGCTTACACAGTTTAGAGAAATTCAACAACCATTTAGAGTAAGATCCCAATCAACGTGCAGTGCTTAATCGTTGCCGATGCGGATTAGTTTAAATTCGCAAAAAAGTGCCATAATTCGATAGGTATTAGTAGCAGGAACGTGGAGCAAATTTTCTTTAAAATATTAGTGCTTCAAGGATTATTTTACTAAAAGTGACTAGTAGGACCAGAGGAAGGAATAAAAATTTAGTCATCGTAAATTTAGCTCTATATTTATTGACTCAAGTAACCTAAATCTTAAATCTTTTCTTTTAAACATATAGCTGTGTGCAAAAAAAATTGCATGTCTTGCCGAAAATAAGTGTTCGGCACTAAAAACGAAGAGTTAGATCTGGTTAGACAACGAGCAGTCGACATTAATTACAGATCAAATCGTCAAATTTCTTAAGAGGGCAAAGATGTCATTAATGATTCAACTCTAAAATTGTCACGTTTAGAGAAGTTAATAACTTTTGTTTACCATAGGATTAAGCTGAACTGATGTACGCAAATTTAAAAAATAATATGACTTAACACTTGCCCACTTTTGTTATACCTTTGTTTTATTTACTACTTCAAGATGGTAATCTACGAAGTATAATAATGTGGAAGGAGGAGCATACAGAGAATTTCCTATTTAACAAGCAGAATAATATTTTTATTGTAGATCGGCGTAATAAAAAACTGCCTGTTATTTTATGAAAGTGATGCTTAACCGATTCTTTATCTAAGATGAAATATAAGGAAAAATCACAATGCAAATTCAAGTCAAACTGTCCATGCAAAGTAAATTGTATCAAATTTGAAAAAAATATATGAATATGAAAAATATATGAATGATATATATGAAAGTGATGCTTAACCGATTCTTTATCTAAGATGAAATATATGGAAAATCACAGCGCATACTCAAGTCAAATTGCCCATGCAAAATAAATGATATCAAATTTCGCCTTATTTAGCAGATTTTGCTAGTTTATTTATACAACTACGTGTTTTAGGACGATAGTGTTACCACTTAAGATAAACACGAAAGTTGCAAATAACTGAAGCTCCTCAGCCGCTTGTGTGATCTCCACGTGCATTTTTCCGAATTTTTCAAAAATGAAGGCTATGCATATAGCCTTGCTGTTACCGGTAATCGTAGAAAAAGTTTTATTATTTGTTTATTTTATCCTATCACATTTTAGTCTAGTTTCCTACAATTGTTATTCGTTTTTAGGACGGCACAGTTGTTAAACTTTCTTAAATGCTTAGGGAATATAGTCTCCGAAGTGTTTTAAAGGTCATTTATCACATGTTATATTTGATTGATATCCTTTTGTCACTTATAATTGCCAACGGACGCCAATGTCAAAACTAAGATATATAATTTAGTAATAACTGTAAATATGTTATATTAAGTTACCGAAAATAAGAAATTGAGATGCTTCCTTGTCAAAAAAAATAATTCTTTTTGCATTCTGTATTGTTTCATTTTTCAGCCCATCCATTTTGATAGGACATTCACGGGACACTCTACACATACCAAAAGCCCAGCACCTACGGGCAATCTGATCCCCATCTATGCATACTTTAAACTCCCACCCCACCTTTAAAGCATGAACTCACGCCATCTCCGATTTTCTCCAATTGGAGAGTCACCTCCCCACCCACACTTGTCTAACTGCTCGTATTTCAGCATTTATGTCACGGCATCCAAACGGATTTCAAACGAAGCTGCATTTTCAAACTTTCGACCACAAATCAGAAATTCTCATCGGATTTTCGCATTCATTATCGGTTTGGGTGTGGCGCGACAGACTCTGCATGATGTGAAGTTCTCCCGAATATCCAGTGTAAGATTTCTTTCTCCTGGCGATGTTATTTTATCAGCCTGAAACCATCTTGAAGCATTATTACTTAACTTCTTAATATATCAAGATATATTGAGGTGTGCAAAAAATTAAATCTCCTTTTCTAATACGTAGTATTAGGCATTCGCTGCAAGCACCTGTAAGTAATTTTTCCAAATAATAGAAAAAAATTGTTTGAAAAATCTGCTATCTTCTACTACTAAAAATCAAGTACTACAAACGAAACATATTTCTTAGGTTGATTTGAAGTGAGTTACGAAAAAAGCCAGCTTAAAATATAAATTGTGGTAAAAAGGTTCTTACCCACTTACTGTGTACCGTTAACAACACTGTAATTATCAAAATTATGCTTCCATATCTATAAGGCCCGCCCACGACGAATTAGAGAAATCCTAATGGTTGAGTTTAAATTTGGTACTAAGTCTTATATTATGTAGAGGGATGCATTTAGATGAAAGAAAGAGTCAAGTCCAAAACTGACATTTAAAATAGTTATTGAATTGGACGACGACAGTGTGATATTGATGGATATTTTGAAATAAGTTTATATTTCAATATGTAGACAACTTCCATTGAAATTTGTATACATAATATTATTAAGAGATCTTTAATCAATTTTAAAATATATCAATGGTGTGATTGTGAGATAAATGATATCTGAATGTATCTCAGACGTTATGTTCCTCCGCCACATCACATTATTTCCTAGCACCTCTGCCACGAACTTTCCAATACTGAATTACTTTCATTAGTCCGAAGTTATTGCAATCATGGCACATCTTGAATTCAGGGTGTATTTTTTTCCCTTTTCAAATTTTTGTATTTTTAACGTTTAGACACATTTCTCTTTGATATTTATATTTAGATCAAATATATCGTTCAAAAATATATTATAATATATAAATGATGTATGTATGATTGATCTTACGTTGAATGATTGAGCGATAAAAGATATCAGAATGAATCTCAGTATTTGTTTTTTCTCCCTGTGACAACACAATATTCACTAGCGCCCCCGCACAGAAGTTTCCGTTATTCAAACATTTTCCCTGTATATCATCATTGTGATAATGATATAAACAAAATTCTGGATATTTTATATTCCTTACTAGCTGTTACCCGCGACTTCGTGCGCGAAGAATTTGAATTATTCTTTTTTTAATTCACGAATGCAAATGTTTTGTTGCATTTTGAAAGGGGAAAGGAAAAGTTCTGACTGTTAATAATACTTAATTGGACGGCTGACAGGAGTGTAATGTACATGTATGCTGATATAGTTATATAAATTGTTTATCTATGATGATATACTTTTGTATACCACGTTATTTGCATGGATGTAGAGGTTGTGTGGGCTGTACACACGTGAACAGGCCACATATAGTTGCCCATGGGAAAAATATGGTTTTTCCAAATGTACGCCTGCCACTTTCAGTGTCTGGCCCTGAGCCTCGAAAATGATATTTTTACAGAGACTTGTTACCTTTTGAACTGTGATGATAAATCCTTCGGTGTTATCGGAAGGCGTGGAATTAAAACACTCTCTCTTCTCCCTATATCAGTCATAACAGTAGCTTTCACGACGTTTGTACCTAGGTGTGTAATTTTTAACTGTGTGCCATTGCGCAGTCTCGGTATATCGAGTTTACGTATTAGTAGTACTGGCACACCGACTATCATTCTAGGCTTATCGGAAGGTGCCCCTGACAATTAACACTGGCAAAAGCCCGCGCTCGAAACAGTAATTTGGCTTGAATTTATTTCTATAAGAATAAAAAGTATTGTTAGAAATTACGTTAAAAAATATTTTTAAACCTTTATAGCAATCGGAGAAAACATTTCATCGCAATGGAATTAATGGCATTAAAAAGATCATTTTCTGGTCTTTAAAATGGCATAAAAATAATTGTTGTCTAATAAAGATTTCAGAAGTTATTGGCAAAAAACGTCTAAGCATTAGGCTTAAAAGCGGCTAATGTTCGTTATTTAATTAAATATCTTAAGAACTAATTAACTCTGAAAGTTGAAAATAACACCTTTGACCTAAAAATATGCTCTAGAATGCCGTGTGTAAATTTCACGTCGCTACCGTTCACCGTTTAGGAGGAGTTCTTGTGACCGACCGATTGACCGACAGACAGATACATGTAAATTCTGCCTTATTTTATGGATATTTATAAATATAAGCAAAATTTTCAGAAATAAAGGTAAATTAGTTCAAAGTCTAACCATCTCCTAGCAACTGAGTAGCTATAAATTTGCGTTATTTCAAAATCGTCTGCACGTAAAATTTAAAAAATTAATAAAAATTGAATGAAAAATGTCACAGAAATACAATTGGTATCATTGCAAAGGCAAAATTGTTATCTTTAAGATGGTAAAAAAATAATTTGTATCGGACAATTTGTTCCGAAGTTACAGCGGAAAGAAGGATTACGTGATATTTGATTTTAAAAAGAATTTATTCCACATGTTTTCGCATTCCTGAAGGATCACGTGACAGTCGATTGAAAAATAAAATATTCTTCATCGAGAATCGCCGAGTCAATGGGCTTTGTTAATTATTTAATTGTTGTCTGAACTTTTAAAAATTAATAACAATCGAAGGAAAAATGTTACAGAAATGAAATTGGTATCATTGAAAAGGTAAAAATTTGAACTTTAAGATGGTATAAAAATATGTTTTGTCAGACAATCTGCTCCGAAGTTACTGCGGAAAAACGGTTTCGGTTATTTTCTAATTAACTGACTGTTTAATTAACTTTGGGACTTAGAAAAGTTCATAAGTGTCTTCCCCTTGTCTTAAATAATAAGTGTACAAAATTTGGTTGAAAACCGTCCATTGGTTTAGGAGGAGATGTGGAACATAGCCACATACCCACATACATACCCACATACATATCCACATACCCACAATGACTTTTATTTATATTAAGATTAGAAACCTTTCTATTTTTAAAATACACAGTCTCTAATTATCAGAAATTTTGATTTAGTTCAAATATATCGATCAGAAATATATTATAATATATAAATGATTATAATATATTTCAGAAATTTTGATTTAGAACAAATATATCGTTCAGAAATATATTATAATATACAATGATGTTTATATAATATAATATATAAAATATATTATAATATATAAATGATTACTTCGAAATTTTTGTTAGAACAAATATATCGTTCAGAAATATATTATAATATACGATGATGTTTATATAATATATAAAATATATTATAATATATAATGATGTTTATATAAAATAATATATAAAATATATTATAATGTATAAACGATATTGTATGATTGAGGGATAAATAATTTCCA
>BGPR01022422.1:0-25390 GCA_013235015.1 Araneus ventricosus | reverse complement strand
TTACACTCACGACATGCCAACAGTGGTTATGGGCCGTGCGATCCCGTACTCCTTTACGCCAGATGCAGTTTAAGCACTGCTGTTTAAATTAAACCGAAAGGATTGTGCCTGTTTGTTGTGAAGTCTATAAAGCATATCGGAAGATGAATATGCCGGCGGAGTCTTCGCCATTTGCATTCCCGAAGTTGGATGGTTCTAATTATACCTCATGGAAGGAAGACATGAAGGTCGTGCTGAGGGATCGTGGTTGTTGGAGCTTCATAATTGAAGATAAGCCATGTCCCGAACAAGCTACTGAGAAGGAAAAATTCGAGTATGATTGGAGAAAGCAGAGATGTTACACTACAATTTACCAAGGCATCGAAAGAAAATTTCTTCCGTTAATCCGACACACAACAGATGGTAAATAAGCATGGAACATTTTAAAAACAAATTTCGAACCAACTTCCAAAGCCCGATTGGCAGTTCTTATCGATGAATTTTTCGAGCTCAAGTTTGATCCAGAAGAAGAAACCATTGGAATTTTTTGCAAACGAGTCGAGGAGAAGAAAACTCAAGTTAAGGAAGCGGGTTTGGATTTTCCTGAACTTTTAATCGCATTACAACTTATTAAAAGATTGCCAGCCGAGTATGATCATTTAGTTCAAACCCTCTACAGATTGAAGGATGAAGAATTTAACCATCGGGAAGTTGAAAAACAACTTGTAAACGAAGCTGGACGAATTCAACTGAAGCAGAAGGATTTGAACCTAGATTATACAAAGAATGCATACACCGTTGGATCATTTCGTCTGCAGGAAACTCGCAAGAAATCTTCTGAACGCAGTGGAGCAGAGTTGGACCCTTCAAGAAACAATGGTCAATACAGGAAAATCCGTTACCCTAAAGGAATGGGGCCGTTTTGTGACTTTTGTTCCCGCAAAGGACACGATGCATCTAAATGTTATAAGAAGCGGAATAAAGAAAAGAAACAAGCTTTCGCATCGGAAACTTCGTTCTGTGGAACTAATCAAGCTTTTGGAGTATCGACGGACTAGGATCAGTTCCTGATAGATACCGCAGCTACTTCCAATTTCCCGTGACTGGTTCAAGAACTTTAAGGAAATAACAACGACAAAAGCCCTCCTTGCCGATAAGAAGTCAATCTGTAAAGTGAAAGGAATTGGTGACATCGACTTCATCGTTAAAGACATTAAAGGTAATGGTAAAATCACTTTAAAAGATGTATTTTATACTCCAAACATGAGGAGGAATCTAATTAGCGGAGCAAGAATGGACATAGCAGGACTTAAAATAATTTGGTCAGATAATGTTATGCGTATATGTCATTCTAATAATGAATATTTCTTTTCAGCTTTTCGGCAAGATATGCTTTATATAGTATCGGGTTATCCTTTATTAGACAGTGTAATGTATACTAGTGTAGATTTAAATTTAATCCATAAGAGATTATGCCATGTCAATATTCTCATTATTAAGGATATGTGTAAAAATAAATCGGTTAAAGGGTTGGAGAAAGTAAATATTAAAATAAATAATGAATCTTGTATAGCTTGTAATGTAGGTAAAGCAACAAGAACGTCTCTGAAAAAGAATTATGTGTACAAACGAGTAACAAAGTCTGTTTTGGACAAAGTCCACATGGATTTATGGGGACCTGCCCCTGTTAATTCTTTGGGGGGAAGTAAATATTTCTTGTCCATAATTGATGATTTTTCTAGAAAAATAGATGTACTTACTCTTAAAAGTAAAAGTGAAGTATTTTCAATTTTTAAAAAGTACTTATTGAGGGTACAACGCGAATTAGGAAGGAAACTTAAAAGTGTCAGGACCGACAACGGAATGGAATTTTGTCACAAAGATTTTGAGACATTTTTAAGAGATTTGGGTATTAGAATTGAGAGAACATCTTTCTATACACCGGAATTAAATGGTATAGCTGAAAGATTCAATAGGTCAAGTATGGAAGCGGTCAGAACTATGCTGCAAGATAGTGGCTTACAACCAAGGTTTTGGGCGGAAGCACTTCATGCCTATGTTCATGCTAAAAATCGGTGTAGTCATAAATTAACAGAGGGAAAAACACCGATGGAAATATGGTCGGGACATAAACCCTCCATTAGACATTGTCGTACATTTGGTTCACTAGCATATGTGTATGTACCAACAGTTAATAGAAATAAATTACAAAACAAAGCTAAAATTGGAATATTGGTAGGTTACGCTGTGAATAGAGGAGGATACAGGGTATGGTTACCTAAAGAAAGGAAAGTCGTAGAAAGTATTCACGTTAAAATTCATGAAACGAAGAATGGCGTGAAAACTTTATTTGGTAAAGTTAAACATTATGACTATGCTATATATCAATTGGATCGAAATTTAAATAACGATAGTGATTGCAGGGCACAGGATGAAAAATCTAGTTCACCGAAAAAACCCTTATCGTTAAATATTTCAACTTGGATAAGATTAGAAAAACCTAGGAAAAAAAGTAAAAGGATAGATGTTTATTATTATCCTCCTAGTAAATAACGACTTAGATCCATAAATGATGTTAAAATGTATTGTGAGAAAAACAAATTAGAGTCTGACCCTAATCAGTTTAACTTTAAACCAACAACAACAAATACGCGTTTTAAAGAAAAAACGGAATGTGATAATGAAACTAGTTCAGATTCCGTAGATGAAGCAAGCTTTGTAAATGATATTTTTCAACACGAGATATACATCACTGAAATCCCCAAAACATTTAAAGAAACTCAAATTTCTCCAGACAAAGAGAAATGGGACGAAGCTATGTCGGAGGAAATTAAATTAATGCAGAATAGAAAGGTTTGGGATCTTGTTGAACCAAAATCGAATATGAAAGTTTTAGGTTGTAGATGGGTATACAATATTAAACATGATGAGAAAAATAATGTAAAGAAATATAAATCGAGATTGGTAGCACAAGAGTTTAAGCAAAGACCGGGTGTTGATTTTACTGATGTATTTGCACCACTTGTGAATTTTGATATAATTAAATTTTTATTCGTTTTGTTAGTATGTATTTTAGGGTGGAATCATTGTCAGATAGATGTAAAAGGAGCATATTTGTATGGAAACCTGGATATTCCCATTTACATGCAGCAACCCGAAGGATTTGCAGTAAAAGGATGTGAACATTATGTTTGCAGGTTGCATAAGAGTATATATGGTTTTCACCAGAGTGGCAGACAATGGAATATTGAATTGAATGAAATTTTATTTGGACTTGTGTGGATTTCATCAAAATGAGTTATGTAATGGTCTATATATTAAAAGTAATTGTATTTTATTGGTATATGTAGATGACATTGTCGTTTTCAGCAAATCGCAAAGTGATCTTGAAAATTCAATTCTTAATATAAAAATTAAATTGGAAATAACCGAGTTGGGACCAGTTAGATACCTACTTGGTGTAAATTTTGAGCGAATCGGGGATTTTGTGTATTCGCATCAGAATAAATATATAAATAAACTTAAGACTAGATTCAAAAATTTACCAAGAAGGCGAATTACGTTACCTTTGAAAATGGGTTGTATTTTACCTGATAGAGTAAAAGAAAATGAGATAATAGACACGGAACTTACGAGACAGATTCCGTATAAAACATTAATTGGATGCATATCTTTTATTGCGAATAGGTCCAGGCCAAATATTGCATTTGCTGTAAACACAATGTCACAATTTTGTAATGGATATAAGTATCATCACTGGACTGTTGTTGTTGATTTTTTAAATTATGTGTTTAATACAATGTATTATAAAATAAATCTTTCGGATACTCATAATACTAGGTTAACTATGTATTCAGATTCTAGCTGGGGATGTAAGTTAAATGATAGACATTCTACAAGTGGATATATTATGTTATTTGGAAATGTACCAATAACTTGGAAGTCTCAGAAGCAAATCTGTATTGCTTTAAGCTCAATGGAAGCTGAATTTATAGCACTAACAGAAAGTGTAAAATGTATTATTTGGTATTCTAAAATTTTAAAAGAACTTAATTTAATTGATTTCAGAATGCCGGAATTATATTGTGATAGCCAAGCAGCTATCCAGTTTTCGAAAAATAATATTGAGAATAGTAAAACTAAACATATTGACATCAAATATAAATTTGTTCGAAAATTATTATATGATAAAGAATTTGAACTAAATTATCTGAATGCTAAGAAAAATTTGGCCGATTTCTTAACAAAACCTCTTGTAAAATAAAAATTTCTTTCAGTAATAAAGGCTATATTTGAAAAGGATTCAGTGACTGATGGCGCCGAATATTGGAAATTCAAATGAAATTGTTCAGTCACTGAATTAAAAGCATCTCATTGGTTTATTTCATCACGTAGCCGAAGTTACGGCACTAGTCGAAGTTGATTGGTTGTTACAATCTATATATATTGTTCATTTGTGTTTTTAAAACAAGCAGTCGAATGGATGGCTGTCAGTGTGTGTGTAAGCTGCAAGACAGCAGCATGTCTTTTTTTAAGTAAACTGGATTAAAGCTACTTTGTATTTTAAACTGCCTGGTATCTGCGTTACTCTGCAATTTACACTCACGACATGCCAACAAATTCCAGGGCTGTTTTCCCTCACCCTTGAAGAATAAGCCAAAAGCAAGAAGAACCAAAGATATTTTTTCAAAAGACGGCAATTCCATCTCTCAAACTGCAATGCGGGGACGCATTCCAACAGATTGCAGGGAAGTATGTGACAAACAAAGTCGAAAGACCCAGAAGTTCAATATGCTAATTAGTCTGGTGCGATGAGCTCACATGCACACACTAAAATTTTGTTTCCATATTAAATTTTAAAAATTTTATAGAGGCAATTTGTTTTTATGCGAAATTGAAGAGATGTCCTAGAAATGGTAATGGATTTTAATATCTTAAAGAACTTCATATTAATTCAATATACTTGTTAAATTTAAAACATTGTATATCTTAAAAGATTTTTTAAAACTTTTAATGAACATATTAATTCAAATGATGTTTTTCTGATGTGAGTGAACTCTTATATTCCGAAAAAAGGAATGCAATGTTGTTTTTGCGAGAGAAGTATATTTATTCCTACTTTTCAAATGCGACTTTTATTCTCAAGAAAAATGGGTCCATAATACAGCATCACAGGTGTATCATAAAGTTTTTTACAGAAATAAGAATCATTGTTGTATTTTGAAATCGTGTGATGCAAGTTTAGTGGATATAATATTCATTCAAAAGAATAAAAGTATAAAATATTTGGTATTTTGATCCTTTATTTGCCTTCTAAATAGATAACGAAATTCTTCGTTATTTCTTAAAAATTTTAACTGGCTTCACCACGCCTTTTTTACCTTTTTATGTTTTCGAATAAACCCTAGAAAAAAAGCCTTCACAACTTTCGTTTTTAGATTTAACATTTGATATAGAATTTTCTACACTTACTAATAAGAAGAATATCAACCAAATTTAAATATGCATAATTTTTTAAAATTTCAAATTCTATTACAATTGCTTACCGGCATCTCCTGAGTAACCACCGATATTAATGTTGTAATTGCCACTTGTCAAAGTAAAGTTCTGATAGAGAGCAAAGCCTTTTTCTCCTTTTTCGTCTACCAAATCGAAACGTATTTTGCATCCTTCACGACACAAAACACGTATATTTTCATTACCTAACAAAAGCAAAAACAAATAATTATAAACACCAATTTTGCTGCAAATTTTTCGATTGTACTTTTCAATATTCAAAAAATGGCTTTAAAATTACTCACCTAACCAGAACTCTTTTGATACGTTCCCGAAACCATTCTTGTAGCTTTTCCAGCTCTTATAGAAAAATTGTTGAACTGGAAATTTTCCTCTTCTTTGGATCACCTAGAAAAAAGAATATAGATTTTATAAGAAAAAGAAAAACAAGCAAACTTAATAAAAAGTATTATTGTGAAAAGTAGAATAGAATCCCTTCTATCAGACTTCATCAAGGGTAACCAACAGGTATTGATTCTAAAAATTAGATCTTTTTCTGTAAGATGCTTGACTTTTGTCAAAACAAAATCCTCTTGTGACCCGAAAGAACCAAAGGAAAAGAAAGACAAAAGAAGGACAATCGACAAAAAATTCTTTTACACATCACAATAAATTCGCCAATAATTTTAGTTTCAAAAAATATTTAAAGAATAAAAACCATTAGCATAACCATTTCTTGAGCAAAGAATGTAATTTGTCACTTACCAAGAGTCACTCTTTAACATTTTTTCCCTTACATACATTAACGTTTCCCTGAAATCAACTTGAAAAAAAATTTCACTCACTTATTGTGTGTTGTTCTTTTTTTTTCTCAAGATATTTACATTATAATGTACCAAAAAACTTCTTGATTGTATACTGGCTGGTAAAATTCTGCACCGCTGAGTCAATAAGAATTTATTCATCATAGACGATATATCTGTTTATCTTCTCGAAACATTTATAAAAGGAATTTAAGGAGATTACGAATTACTCTTTAGATTCTTCCGTTCCCTTGTCCCAATACGTTTATAAAATGAATTTACCCTATGGGGAAAACCGAAAAGCAAGCTTGTCGTTTCCAACTCCGTATAAAAATGCATGCAATTTTAATTAACTAACCGAAATTCATTTGAAAAGAATTGTTTGAAAAAATGTGTCTCAATTGTCTTAATATGTCTTATGATTGTACACACTGTATGCTTTCATACATATCGAAGTAATATTGAGTAATATTGAAATAATAATAAGTTAATATTGAAATGAAATTGTTACACAAATCGAAGTTATTTTGATGCGAATGGCTTTTTAACTTGGCTCTTTGACTTATATATTATCGCATAATATTTATTTATAGCATGCCTATACATTCCCTTGTAGATGGATTATGTTCCTTAATAGAGTGTAGACTCATCAAAATTGTTAACCCTTTTTCAACTGAGCAAAGATCTTCGACCAAGCCTGAAATGGTTGTTGGCATTTCTGGAGGATCTAGTATTAAGGTTTTCGTTTTTGTTTAACACGCATCTCTGTTAGCTCATCGACTTTTAGCTATTTGCAATACCAGTCCAACTACTTATTGAACACAGTGGTATCATTTTTCAAATCTAAATGCCTGGTAAGATTGATAACTTGAACTAAAACATGAGCAACAAACTCCAAAATTGTAAATATTAAATTATAAAGTAGAATGCATCACGGAATTTATTTTTAATTCAAAATTCTAAGCTGATAAAAAGTTGTCGCTGTGGTCACATACTTACCAAAAAAAGTTTTAGCCAAATTAAAATAATATTTAGGTCTGCCGGAATGGGCCCAAAGATTGAAATGTTTTGTAAACAACCTCCATTTTCAATTTATTTTTAAAAATAATAAAAACAAAATTTTTCTTTCTATATAAGTACAAACAAGTGAAGTTAAGGATGTCAATTAACAGTAAAAATATTATATATGTCAAGTAAAATTTAGGTCTCCCGGAATCTACACGAAAACATTAATTTTTCTGTAAAATACGCATATTTTTCAATTTTTAAACCATCCTTTAGGTTAATATCAGTTCTTTTTAATTATAATAAATATAGCAGTACAGCTTTTTAAAATAGCGAAAATAGCATTTGGTGAAATCGCAAATACAGTAAAACACCGGTTAACCTAACTCGGGATAATTCGAAACCAGAGTTATCCGAAATGCCTCGGAAATCGCAAATCCGGAAAATACGTACTGTACTACTTGGAAATATGAAGGAACATTTGGGGGTGCGCGAACTAAAAATCGGTAATGGCGGACACAGAAAATAATAAGTGATTAAAATAAGTGCGAACTAATAATGCTGTAAAATGGAATAGAATGTGAAACCAAAAATAAGAAAATCATTTGGCTCTTAATCATACCTAAGCTCTTAACATTATTGATAAAAGCTTCTTTGCATAGGCGTATGGTTGCAGAGGGGGGTATACGACTGTAGTGGGTATGCGAAAATAAAAATAGTAATCAAGGAGGAAAATGTTTGGGAACCCTGTGTTAAGCCTTTCTAAGAAAGTCAGTGATAAATTTTAGAACTCTAAAATGAATATTAATGGGTATTAAAAACATTATATACAAGATTGTTTACCTACGCCTATCAGGAGCATTGAGCATGAACTCCCGGGTGCGAATATTGCTCCCGACGGAGGGTTAAATTTGATAAAGAACATAAGAGTAACTTAGAAAGAGGGTTTTGAATTCGTCTTACACATAAAATTTTTCAGAATTATATACAGTAATTAGGTACGTGACAGGAATAGACGTTCATGGCTTAACCGAAAATATCGTTGACCGAAACCCACCTCTTTAATTCGATTAACCGGGGTTGTACTGTAACTATACTCAGGTGTCAAATCATGTCGCTTCAGCTAGAGAATGTGACCATAGAGACATTTCGAATAGAGCAGGAGTTCAACTAGCAAGTGCTGTTTGCAGGATTTAAATGCTGTAAGCCAGAAAATCAGCAGTAGTAAAAAATAAATCGATAGTTTTTCGCGAGAGGGTGAAATACCGTCAAGATTCAACTCACACCTCGTAAAAAATTGCACTCAACTTTGATGCTTTAAAATATGAAACAATGAATGAGGAAATTGTAAGTGATAAATCTGACAGGACAATTGTATAAGAAGAACGCAGATCTTTGGTTGAAGAAATAGATCGACATATTTTTTACATGTAACCCCAGATAGGGGCTCTGGGAAGATATAGAATCATGAATTCTAAGATTTATGGAAGAAAACTAGATAGATGAGAAAAGTATTAAAGATTTTTGTGATGGTACCGCAACAAATACTGGAGCCTCCAATGGATCAATTGAATTGTTCAAAACTGCTTTAAAACATCTATTAAAAAGCTGTGATTTGTTTGTTTCAATTATTTTCAGAAGATGATCTTAAGATTCATTCAACTCTACAGAAAAATGCTTTTATGGTACTCTTTGTAGTCTACACTTATGTTCTTTATCAATTTTAACCCTCCGTCGGGAGCAATATTCGCACAGGCGAGTTCATGCACAATGCTCCTGATAGGCATAGGTAAATAATATCGTAATTAATATTAATTTTACCATTCTAAGATTAATCACTGACCTTCTGGGGAAGGCTTAAAAGAAAAAAAAGATTGGGGGTATCGTTGCAAAAAAAAGTCTCGCCCTCTTGATTATTTCTGTTTAGTACAGTACGTGTTTTCTGGATTTGCGAATTCCTATGCATTTCGGATAACACGGGTTTCGGTTTACTCGAGTTCGTTTAGCCGGGGTTTTACCTGTATTTGCGATTTCACCGCAAGATATTTTCTCTATTTCAAAGCGCAGTACTGCTATATAGATTATAAATAAAAGAACTGATATTAACCTAAAAGATAGGTCGAAAATTGAAAAATAGGAGTAATTGGCAGAAAAATTAAGATTTTCATATAGATTCCGGAAGACCTAACATTTATATAAAAGATATAATGTTTCTTACTGTTAATTAACATGCTAAACTTCAAATTTTGTACTTAAATAGAAGTAAAATGTTTGTTTTCATTTTTTAAAATTGAAAATGTACGTTTTGGACAAAACATTTCAAACTTTTGGCCCTTCCGGCAGACCTAAATATTTTTTAATTTGGCTAAATCTTTTATCGACTTAGAGTTTTGAATTTCAAAAAAAAAGTTTTTTCGTGATACCCCTATTATGAAGGAGAAAATAAGGACAGCGCAATTTCTATTTCGCGAAAGTCGAGGTATTATAGTATCTCTCCGTCTGTCGTGCCAGTTGCTAGAGAAGATGAATTCACAGCTGGTTTAATAAACTGTAGATCTCATATATAAATGACTTAAAAAGATAGGAAAGACTGTTTCGGTGTATTAGACAGAACACACACTTTATAAATGTTTTGAGGTTTTATATTTAATCAAATATATGAAACAGCCAGATACTTCAAGGTCACCTGTAACATCCGGGATCCCTTTTGAAAGGAAGAGGAATTGAACTGTTGAGGAAAATACCGATTCGCTATAAAATAAGCAATTGCACTTACGATAACACAGAAACACATTTGCAAATTGTTGATTGATTAAAGCAGAGGTTCCCAAATTTTTTTCCCTCGCGCACCCCTTGATTATTCTTTCTGTTTTCGCGTACCCCCACCCTACTAGTTTTTATCAATAATGTTAAGGTTAGCTTAAGTTAGCTTAAAAGTGAAATGACTCGATTTAATAACATTTGCGTGTCTTATTTTTCATTTTATATTTTATTCCATTTTTACGATAGTATTAGTTCAAAGTCAAAGGACATGAAATCTGTATTGTAATTATTTTTATTTTCATTTTAACTTATAAGGATTGCTAAAATTTGCACTTCGTATTAATGAACTATTCGAGTGGTATATTTATTAAATTGCAAGTATTCACTTCGCGGAACAAAATTCACTAACATTTATAACCCCTTATTTTTTTTTATTTCCGCCATTTAACAACTTTGGTTTCGTGTACCTACAAATGGTCGTTCGAGAACCCCCAGGTACGCGTACGACAGGTTAGGAACCTCTGGATTAAAGGGAGGAATATAGTAATTCTATGCGGGAGATAAATTTCTTGGAATCAGCATGTAAATGCTCTGCGAGCCCGTAAGCAAAGGAGGATCTTTTTGATGTCTTGTGGACGTTATAGTATCTGTGAACTCCACTAGAAAAAAGAGGAAATTCAAATTACCGTCCATCCTCCGTCGTCTGTCTCCATATCGCAGTAGACTCGTAGTTGTTTCCTAGATGTGGAAGATTCCTCCGTCCATATCGTGTATATTCCGCTCTTATTCTGTCCGCTTGCTAAGATGTCAGAGCAGTCCTTGGGTTTCCCATCTTTTACAATCTTGTCATCTTTATCTTTATTATCTTTATCTTTATCATTTTCATCATCTTTATCGTCTTTCTCAATAGGTTTGGAACCTGAAAAAATATCTCAAATCCTAAGCAGATTAATAATTTCAATTCGAATTTAACAATTGTTCCAAAGTATTTGAATTCTGTAGTGAATGATCAGAATAGAATTTATGCAATTCAATAAGAGACGCTGTTCCAAAATTCAAGACAATGCCTTTTATTATGGTGCTTTTCATTTCAAAAGGAAAACAACGAGTTTTATTTTCTCGTATTCTAAAAACATGAATAATTCCAATTATGAAAAAAATCAGACTTCAGATTTAAATGAATTTTTCCATTTCATCAGATGAATCTTTTTGTTTTTGGTACTATGTATCTTTCTTTCTGTACCCGAATACTCAGAAAGCCAACAAGATGAAAAGTCAGAATATGGCATATCCTCTTTTTTAGCTAGAGTTGCGGGTATATATGACATTTATGAACAAATCCTCCAACAGATTGAGTGTATTCTAGCCTGTGTGTTTACGTGCATGTGATATCCAGAACTCAGAAACGGAACTTTCTAGAAAGAAGAAATTTTGCTCAGTGATTCATCACTGCAGCTATAGATCAACATGAAATAAAGTTTAAATAAAGATTTGGAACCAATTGGTGGGAAAGAAGAGATCAAAAACCAATCTCCAATCTCTTCATTGCACTACAAAGTTTGATACAAACCGGACGATATTGTATAAGTCAGGACTGTCTATTTCTAGTCTAATGTAATGCCCTAATTGGGACCAGGGGCACCATGGATCCAAAGGCGCCTAAAATCTCAGTATTCCTATTTTATTTTAATTGCAATCTAATTTTTTAAAAATTATTTCAGATATTACAATCCTTAATCATATATTTTTTTAAATAGACAGCCATCGATTTTGTTCTGTTACATAAACATATATTATGAATTGAAAAACATATTTTGCGCCAAATAAATAATTTAAATTTTAAAAAATAAAATACAAATTGTTTGTATGTGTTTTTTGGAAATTGAAAAATAAAATAATACTTCCCATGTTATATTCAAAGCAAAAATGTGAAACTACTCTAAAATGTAATAAAATTAACGACATACGGTATCGAAATAAGACAAGGAGAAAAGAATCCATTTCGGAAAACGTTATCGGAGGACACTTTCCATTTTGGATTCTAATTGGAGTAGGTTTTCTGTTAAGGTAAAAATTAAAATTTTCCTCTGTGGCTTGAACCTTTCCCGTAAATTATAAATAAAAAAGGAAAAACATTTCACAAGAAAGAAATAAAAATTGTCTTTACCAGTAAAGTCTAACTTTCTTCAATATGGTAAAAAATCAAACTCTAACGAAAACAAAGCATTTTTTGTCTAGAGGTATGAGCATCATCTAGAGAGAGACCCATTAACAAAAAAAATTAAGAACTTTTTGATACATTTTATTTTTATATAGTTTTATAATTTTTATGTTTTTTTTATTTTTAAAATCTTTCTTTTTTGTTTTTTATATTCAAAGAAATTCACAGGGTGTCCTTAAGTGTAAAGTAGAAGTATTTATAGAGAATTGAGCTCCTAGCTCCATGTATAGAGAGAAACACTAATTGAAAAGAAAATCGAAGAAATTGATTCTATTTTCTGGCTCTATTAGCTATTACTCTCTATACTTACTCCAGATTCCATATAATTTAACTTTCTAAGCTAATTGTGAATGAAATTAGGAGTGTAGAACTGCCTTGCACAATCCTGTTTTAAAAAGGCACCGATTTGTAAACTTTTTAGGCTTTAATCATATATAATAGGTAACTTTTTTACTTAATTATATCATTACTTATAGTTTTTTAAAACTTAGCTTGGGCCAGAGGCGCTCAAATTCCTGGTTAAGGCTCTAATGTTGAGAAAAATTATTTTAGCCCAGGGCGTTCAAATTTGTTAAGACGGACCTGGTTTACATACACTCGAAATTCGGGGGAAAGCATTACATCTTGTTTATGATAAAGCTGGGCATCTAATCTATTGCATTTGGCCCAAAGTCCTTTTTTTTTCTCAACCAATCAAGTGTATACACTTAGGCTGGTCATTCAAGGATGCTCCAAAGCTCACTATCCTTCGATCCCCCTATTCTTTTTCCAGCCAAACTGACTCCCACCCACACCCTATTCACACGGGGGATTTCTGCGTTTTGGAGACAGCACCCTCCCCTCCCCTACCATTTCTCCAGTCCAACCGCAACTCCCACGCTTTTTCCTCTTCCCCAACCCTCACCCCCCCACACATGGATAATTTATCACCCGCTTCGACTTATTCAATTACATTTTTATGGCCATCCATTCCAATGGAAAACCAAACTCGAGGACAATCTACTCCAATTTTAATCAAGATTTCACATTGACGAAACATGTTGGTGCAATGTGTTCCATAAAATGGAGTAGAAGAGTGGTTAATGTTCAGCTTAACATTTCCTCCGTTTAGAGCAAAACGGCAGAAGATAAAATTATCAAATTTTCATATTGTCTATTATTATTGTGCTGTAGTTGCGCAGGATGGCTTTGCATTTCCACCTGACGTAAGCATGCGCACATAATTTAAGTGCTTCCGTGATCTGAAAACTGATCGGAAGTTTTGATTACTTTAAATAACGCATTTAAATGAACAATGTGAGCTAAAAAAAAACTATCGGCAAGCCGAAAGTTCAAGATAGATCCTAATGTCCAGAGATATGAAGAAAAGAAAATTTCATTTCCACACCGCCTTTAAAATATAAATTGGTTTGAGTTATGAGGATGGAAGAGAATTTGACTAATGGGATCTCCCTAACAAGATGTCTCATTCTTAGTTTAAAAAGCAGGAGGAAGAAGAAGCTGAGAAGCACTTTATAACTTCTATTAACTTCTATTAATCGCCGCCATCGAAAAACATTCACTACAAAAAGTAATTCTTCATGATGAGGCAATAAATCTCTAAGATACCCGACTAGGCTCGGAGAAAAAATTTTAAAGAAGCATTCATTAAAAAGTCTTACAGAGTTACATAACAAAAATAGGCTTAAATAGTCATAATTAGAAGGAAAAAAAATTCATACATCATCAGTAGTCTTTGAAAATAATAATTTCTTTTCAAGAATTTTAATAAACATTTCAATCTTCAGAAAAACAGCATAATTGAAAAAATATATGATTTTAATTTCGCGTGCATAGTTCTCAAACTATCTAGAATGTAATAGGCCACAAATAAATTTGTTTTAATCAATAACTATTTTATGAACATTCAAAATTGGCGTCGTTGATTTTTCGCCAAAATTATTCGAATTATTATGTTTCGAACTGAAAGTGACTGTAAAACATGACTGAAAAAAGCTATCATAAAATCTGAGGTTTATTACACCGTCAAAGTTTTTTGACACATGTGAACCAAATTTCAATGAATTTTAATGAATTGGTTTGGGGATATCACGTTTTTTGTTGACCAATTTTAGTGAAATTTTCATTTTTCAGAAAACTCACTTATAAAATATAATAGTACATTAGTTCAAAGAAATATCGAAGAATAATATATTCAAGGAATAAGAATGAAAACAAAAACTGTTTTAGAATTTTAAAAGTTGTGGATTTTCTTAGATCATAAAAAAGTTTTTGAATTTTTCTTCGAAAATCGCTTTTTTAACTATGTCGGATACCTTAATTTAAATTATCCATCTTTCTATCTACAATAGTAAAGGAGTTATGTAGAAATTAAAATTCACACAGTCTAGGTTTTCACTCTTCTTATAACATATTACTAAAAGTTTAAAGAACGGCAAAACTGTGCCAAATTATTCCGGAAGTATTGTCATGAGAACCATTGCAATATATTCCTATAAAGAGTCTTCCTATTGACATTATAAAAAATACTTCTTGTATTTTTTTTATAATGTGAAATCTCTCGCAGTAGCTTTCAACGAAATTAAAGATGAGAACACTACGGTATTATTCCTCAACTAGCAAATCACCCGTCATGGTATGACGGGTGCAAATTGCCTCTTCATTCGAGAGATTTCCCATCAACGTATTTAAATAGGTAAATAAGATAGAGAAATTGAAAACATATGTTTTATGACAGGAAATATTTTTTATTTCCATATTATTTCCATATTTTTCTTTATTCAAAAACCTCTGGGTAAATAACATGCCGTGTGAAGTATTTTTCTTTGTTTAACAATTTTATTACAATTCAATAACCATGAAATCCTCATCATGTCGAACTTAAGTAAAAAGTTAAAATTTCGAAGGAATTCTTCTTCGAAATTCAAATCAAAACAAAGCATTTCTCTGCTTGCCAAACGTTACCAAAAAATATTATCAAATTATATCATCAAGATTTCAATAAATAATCAGATGCATAGTGGCGTCCAAACTATATCACGCATGATATACCACTGACGTAATTTGCAACTTTCTATTAGAAAACGGAAATTAAGTTGAAATATATGATTAATATAATTAAAGTTTCTCGGGAACTATGGATCATAGCGAGATAATTTTTTTTCAATCTATAGAAAATTTTATTTCACTATTGTAGAGCTATTTAATCTGAAATTAGAACGACAATTACTTTTTAAATTTAAAATTACTGAAATTTAGGTTCTCTAACACTGAAATAATGTTGTTTAACGTCTCGCAGTGCTATGGCGCTTGTTTTATTGTTGGTGACGTCAGAGCTTTACCGAGAGACAGATCTAGGCTATTATATTAGTAATTTTCTAATCTTTCGTTACATTATAAGAACTAACGCACAAAACGCGTAAAGTACAGGATTTGAAGCATTGAAATTTAAAATGCAAAGCGCTGATATGCTCAATTATAAATGCTTCAACCATTTTTTCATTTTAATTTTATAAAAAAAAATGAAAAATATTAATTTTCGCATACACGATGATCTTTGCCAGATAGAATGTTTTTAATTTGGAATTTTTGAATTCTGCACTAATTTTAATTTTTTCTCCTTCCTTTTTAGCATAATATTAAAATATCTTTTATAATTAGAATTTAAATGGATTCATTCGAAATCAAAACTAAGAATTGTAAAAAGTTGCTTTTATCTCTGAATTTTTTTCCTCATTTAACTACACCTATACCTTGTGACATCAGTGGTGGCCAGATAAGAATTATAGAAGGCTTTCAATCTGCTCGAAGACTTTCGAACAATGATATCTATTCAATCAAAAAGGAAACAAAAAAATTCTTTAAAATTTAGCTTTTTAAAGCAGTTAAATGCTAATTTTACAGCTGATTTTCAAATTTGATTGTGCAGTTCTTGGACTGAAAGCTAAATATATACCGTTTTTATTAAAATTACTTCTACACCAAATTACTATTTTCAAAATAATTTAGTTTTAACATTTCAATTATTATCACTCTATTTATTAAAATTATGTTCTGTTTCTTAATTTGTTAGATATTAATAAATGTTCAGATTAAAAAATCCTTTTCTGATAATTTTTTTTATTAAAATGACGTTTTCTCTTAATTAAACGCTGTTAGGTGGAATTTCTCGATTTTTTTCAGAGTTCTCTATAATTTTTGGATAAATCAAAATTTAGATACTTTGACCCAACAGTTTCGTATTCGCTAAACTCTATTGTAAATTACAAATTACTTATGTAAATACAACAAAAAGACTTTGAAATGCTTACGTACATGTTGGGAAGTTTTTTATTACATCAGAAATCAAGTTCTTTGAGACTTCAATGTAAGTCAAGGACCCACACTCTGATTCATCTGTGGAGTTTACATCTTCATCTGAAAAAATTAATTAATTAGGTATAAAATGTATTTCTTACTGTAAATATTTAGCATACAAAACATACATCTGCATTTTAATTCTTCGTCGTCTTAAAACATTGAAAAAATTCAAATCACAGAAGTCACTCAACGAAATACCAAAAGTTGGTAAATACAATTCGGAGAATTGCATTTACAGGTTTGGAGTATTATAAAGGTAAACTATTTCAAAAATTGTATTGCAATTGTATGTTATAAATATATATGTAGAACTGCTCTCTTCTGAGCAGATGAACGGCCACTGCCTTGGACAGTTGCTACGTCAGCTACTCATTTTTCACACGAACGAGAGATCTCAAAAAAAGCATTCTGCAACTTCAATGACATTCGGTGTCTATCTTTAACACCAAAATTGTGGATGTCTGTTAAAGTTTGGACCCTGTCTATCGAAGGGTAAAATTTTAAAACTCATATCCGAATTATTTATCTGTGCTAACTAGGGTTGGGTGATGCTGTTTTAACTTGATATTTTGTATCAGGTACTTGAAAATAATTTTGATTATATTTTAACCGGCGAGGGATATGTTATAGGTTCGGTTGAAAATATCGAATGAGTTAGTAGATGTGCTAACCAGCTAAAAGGGGGTGGAAATGGTGGTGGACTGAAAATTTCATTTTTCCATATTTCCTTTACGATTGAAGATTGAATAAAAACTCAAAATCGGCAATTATTGCCTCTTTATATTAAACTACTTTTGTACTGAAACTTTTTTGATAGCTTCAATTTTTTAGAAGTTATGAGCTAAAATGCCACTTTCAATCCCCTCTCCCATTTTATCATTTCACCTTAGCTCTGTTACGACTAAAAATAGGAAAAAAAATTCAATTAGGCGAATTATCACCTTATAAGAACGAACAACTTTTATATTAAAAGTTTTTGTCTGCTAAAATTGCTTAGAAGTTAGGAGCTGAAAAACGATATTCAATTCCCCCCCCCCCCCCCCCTCAATTCATCATTTACCCATTACTCTGTTACGATTGAAGATAGAAAGAAACTTTCAAATAGGGGAATTCTCACATAATCATAACGAACAACATTTATATTAAAAGTTTTTGACAGCTACAATTGCTTAGAAGTTAAGAGCTGAAAAGCGATGCTCAATTCCCCCAATTTATCTTTTCCCCATAGCTACGTTACGATTGAAGATAGAAAGAAAATTTCAATTAGGGGAATTATCACCTTACCATAACAAACTACTTTTATACTGAAAGTTTTTTGACAGCAAGAATTACTTAGAAGTTATGTGCTCCCATCAGCCGCATTCACTACCACTTTTTGTACGGTAAACAAGCTGATTTACCTGGCTTTGCTCCGGAATAAAATGCTTTCATGTCCAATATTTTTAATGAAAAAACTACTATTGTATAAAAATTATAATTAATTCCTTTTCTGATCTGTAACGTTTTTAATTAAAATGAGAAAATCAATTGAAACAAACGATTTTGAAATGTAGCTGTTTTCTCCATAAATTATTATTTGTTATATAGGTACTTCAAATTTCGTTAACAATTATTAAAGTAAAAGAAAGAAAAAGGTTTCAATGAATATTTTATTATATTATTCAATAATTTAAAGAATTAAAAAAACAATCATTATTAGGTCAAGATATAAATGGCTAATAGTCTACTTATAAAATTTTCCTTTAGCATTAATCCAGAATTATGTGAATGTATTCTGGCAACTATATATATTCGTATTATTCTTGTTCTTCAACAATAAAGAATATGGTTACGAATTCAGTATAAAATTAATTTTGAAAAATATAAAAATGAGAGAAACGAATTGATTGGAAATGAAATTTTGTCACTGAAATGCAAATTTTATTTGAAATATAATAAAGGTGTAAAAATAGTTTCGTGAGATAATGATTGCCAAAGATATAGCGGAAAAAGCCTTGATTAATTTTTGATTAACAGAAATTGTAAGTAACTTTGGGGCTTTGAAAAGTTAAGGTGAACTTCTCTTGTCTCAAATAAAAAGTGTGCAAAGCCTGGTTGAAATCAGTCCAGTGGTTTAGGAGGAGATGTGGAACATACATACAGACACAATAACTTTTATTTAAATTAAGATAATTATTAGATCATTACAAGATTAAGATTGCTGGCATATACTATGAGCCATAAAAAAGTTTTTAGTGAAGATATCGTCACAATTAACGAAATATTTAATTTTATTTAAGTAAATAGTTAATTTTAATTAATCAAACAGTTCATTTTAATAGTTAATTTGACAGATTACTTTAATTTCAAATGTAACTAAACATGGCTACACCAAGATTTGTTTAATAAATTTAATATAAAATAGCCAAAAAAGATAGATATATGAGAGTTCCCTTTATCCTTTTCACTATTGAAAAATATCTCCTTAACTTTAAAATTGTTTGATCATAATTTTAAAATCATAATTAATAAAATGATCATAATTTTTTTAAAAATATTCATACTTTCACATCTTTATTATAATCATGCTTTGAGGTGCAGTATGCATAATGTTTATGTTTAATCAAAAATAAAAGAAACATATATTTGTAAAATTTGCTTTATTTCAGTATTGGCATTTCATAATTTAACGATTTCAATACCTAGATAGAATAATTACACATTTGAAATGTAAAAAATAAAATCTTTACTGTGAAGTGATTCCCTAATTATACCCTCCCTAATTATGACCCTCTCCATTATGCCCCCCCCCGCTCCAATAATATCGCCCGAAACGTTCCGGCATTGCTTGATTTACGACTAAAGCACTGCATCCATCGAAATGATTTCAAATTATTCCGAGCGAAATATAAACAGGGAATAAATCACGGGTCAAGTCATTAATTATTTCTCTGCTCTCGCTCTAATTTTTTTCGCCTTATGGTATAGCCAGGGCGAAACTCGCCTTTTCCGCTTGATTCTTCACGTCCTTCATTCGAGAGAAATTCTCTGATCCCATCACGGAAACAAATTAATTTAAAATCGCAGAAAAAAGATATTTTAATCGTTCTTGTTTTAAATCAGGGAGAAATATTCAATTTACTACCTTAAAAAGAATTGAAATTATAGCGTTATTAGAACGTCGGATGTTCGAAAGTAAGAATGTAGAAGGAAAAATTTCAGAGAAAAGGGACTATTTCTAAAAAAATTCTCAAAATTCCGTGAATTAAGTTAAAAGTTCAAAACAAATTTCATTAGAACGGACATCGTTTGTTCTTTCCGATAATGTATCGATTTTCTTTTTACGATTATCAGAAAAAATGTAATGCGAAAATATATATCGTAAATTACCAAAAATAACACAAAACATTAAATAAAAAACATTCTAGATTACATTTTAAAATTCGGGCTTCAAGGTTTATTGAGTCACCATTAAAATTACCTGTATGCCAAATTTCAAGGCTGTAAGTACGATAGATTCGTCTGCAAATCGCACGCACACAAACATTGTCTTTTATACGTATAGATAATGCTTTTGCCCATGTTATCTTGTGAACACGATAACTAGAGTAATTTTGATTGGATTTTAACCGGCGAGGGCTATATTGTAAGTTCGGTGAATATATTGACCGAGTTTGTAGATGGGCTAACCGGCTAAAAGGGGGTGGAAATGGTGGGGGACTGAAAATTTCGTTTTCCAATAATTCCTTTACGATTGAAGATAGATTGAAAACTCAAATAAGCGAATTATTGCCTCTTTCTACTAAACAACTTTTGTATTGAAACTTTTTTGATAGCTACAATTTTTTAGAAGTTATGATGATATTTATGATTATATTTTTATTTAAGCCACTTTCAATCCCCTCCCCCATTTTATCATTTCCCTATAGCTCTGTTGCGACTAAAGATAGGAAAAAAATTGAATTAGGCGAATTATCACCTTATCAGAACGAACAACTTTTATATTAAAAGTATTTGTCAGCTGAAATTGCTTAGAAGTTATGAGCTGAAAAGCGATGTTCAGTTCCCCCGAAATTATTTTTTCCCCATAGCTCCGTTACGATTGTTAGGATTCCATTTCCGTCCCTGCATTGCTATGTGATTCCGAGTCGTCTAGGTGTACCCGACCCCTCCAAGAAGTTTGTTCCTCCAGGTTTGAATCACAATGCGTTTTAATTTTTGATAAATGTTTAAAAAATTTCTTTCATATGGAGATTCAATGTATCGTGAATTAATTATTTTCCTGATGTTTTCGGCACTTACGCTTTGATGAGTTAGCTTTAACGTCTATATTTCAGATATGAAAATAAATTGTTTATATTCTGTTATTATTTTTAATGCTGTTATTGCTGTTGTTATTTTAAATAGTCTGGAATATTGGAACCAATATTTTCCTGAAATTCTCCTCCAGGAACGTTACTAATACTGAATCACAATTTAGTTAAAATCAATAGGTTAGCTAATAATTAAGTTCTGGAAATATTAAAATATGTTGTTGTTATCTGAAACGCACAACTGTAGAGAATTTGATATTTCCAGTTTATTATGAAGTGTGTGGAAATATCGAATTCGAATTTTGAATCACAAAATTCCGACTTTACAAACACGAAACGAGTGACGTGAAATAAATACATGAGAAATAAAGAAAAGTGTGTGTTATGTTGTGTCCTGTATTGGATTTGATTAAAAGACTTTTATAGGTATGGAAGCATTCTTTCAACGCAAAAAACTTCACATATTAAATCTTATTTAAGACATGACGAGATTAATTGGGATATGGGTTATGTCAAAACAGGAAAGTTAATATAATTTCGGTCTTTCTTGTCTCTTTACCTATAGAAAATAGGTAATACAAATCTGCACATAGGATTTAATGCTATTAAGAGAAAATTTGAAATGAGACTGAGTTTTACTATAAAACAGTGTGACTACTTCTGCAAATATTGAATTATTGCTAAATAAAGGGAACTATTTCGGATTTAGGTAGATTCTTTATAGGAATTCTACCTATTGCAATGGTTCTCATGACACGACTTTCGGAACATTTCTGCAGATCTTCACCGACCATGACCCCTAGAACCAAAAACCACCCTTCGTTAAAAAGTTTATATTACAATTTTTTACAAGTTATTACAATTTTTGCATTAAAACTCTTTCGATAGCTACAATTGCTTAGAAGTTATGAGCTGAAAAATTTTGAAAGAGCAGTTTTCCACCCTTCCCCTCCTCTCCCCTAACTTAAAGTACGTTTTAACATGAATGTTACCCTTATTGGACTCTCTCATTTGCAGTTTCTTTCACCCTCTTTCTCTTAGCTCAGTACTTATGAGAATAGAGGGCAAATTTCTTTTCCTTAATTATTAGTATCGAAGTACACTATATGCCCAAAGTATCGACACTGCAGATTTTCATTTTTAGAATTTCTCAAGTGATTTCACTGCTGCTTTAAACTTCGACATGTAAATAATAGACAATAACTCATATTTACATTGAAGATGTGTCCCTAGGTATAGGGGACCGTCTACAACTAATAGAGACAAAACGTATTTTGCGCTCACCCTTACAAAATACTGATAAAAGATGAAACTTTCAGAACTGTAATGTATAATGTACATAATACAAGAATTTTCCTAAACTCAGCACAAATATTTGGAAGATATAAAGTTTTCTTAAAAAATCTCAAATTTTCCATGTTTTTTGCTTATAACATGCAGAGTTTTCTTAATTATACGAAACTTACAGAAAAATGATATAATACTATTTTGTAAAAAATTTGAAAAGAATGTTTGAATATTACAGGAATTATGAGCATGTTTAGTAAATAATGTTTTACTGCGCATGCACAAACATAGTGTAATTTTTTCTTTCACAACTTTAAAGCCAGATATATAGGCAACTTAAAACATTCAGTTCAATATCATTACTATTCAGAAAGTATCGCATTACAGCGCATTTGGCTCTGTCAGAAGCTAAAAGATGAGGGTTCCACAAATTGATATTTTTTAAACTATATCTTTAAATAGTTATATTGAATTGTATAGTGGTTAGAATTTGCTGAATACCCTTGAGATTTATCAATTGCAGTATAACGCATTCCATGAATTAGGCATTCCACAAATAACAAAAATTTTATTGCTATTATATTATGCATGATTATTAACAAGTTATATAGTACAATTTTACGAAGATATTTTTAAATATATTTCTTTTATGCGAGACGATTTTTTTATCTAATTAATTTCTTTTCTTAAAATATTTTATAATTCTCATATTTTTTATTTATATTGCAGATATGATAGATGTATTCATGGAATTGCATGAAATTCTAACCACTACTACAATTCAATATATCATTTAGAGATATAGTTTAAAAGATATCAGATTTGTGAACCCTCATCACTTCTCATCTGACAGGAACTAATTTCTAAACTCGTTGGAGTAATATGTCTCTTTCTGAATAGTATATGATAATTGAACTGGATATGTTTTTATATAGAGTTGGTCTATATATCTGGCTTTAAAGTTGTGAAAGAAAAATTACACTATGTTTTGCGCATGCGTAGTAAAACATTATTTACTAAACATGCTCATAATTCCTGTAATATTCAAATATTCTTTTCCAAATTTTTACAAAATGCTTTTCTAATATGTTGTCATCTTTTCTGTAAGTTTCGTATAATATAACAGAAAACTCTGCATGTTATAAGCAAAAAACATGTGGGAAAATTTGAGATTTTTTAAGAAAACCTTTATATCTTCCCAAATATTTGAGCTGAGTTTAGGAAAATTCCTGTAAATATTATGCACATTATACATTACCAGTTCTGAAAGTTTGATCTTGTTATCAGTATTTTGTGAAGCGGGGTGGGAAAAAAACATTTTTGTCTTCATCAGTTTGTAGATGGTCCCCTAATTGCTCTCAGGACCGAATTTTCAATGTAAAATGTGAGTCATTGTCTATTGTTTACATGTCCGAAGTTTAAAGGCAGTCAACTAAACCATTCCGGAGAAATTCTAAAAAATGTGAAATTCTGCAAGTGTCCGGATACTTTTGGGCATATAGTGTATATGCAAAACGCTTTCGCCCGTGTTATTTTGTAAACACGATAACTAGAGTAATTTTGATTAGATTTTTACTGGCGACGGATATGTTGTAAGGACGGTGAAAATACCGACCGAGTTCACAGATGGGCTAACCACCTCAATTTCGGTGGAAATGGTGGGGGTCTGAAAATTTCATATTCCCATAATTCCCTTACGATTCAAGATAGAAAGAAAATTCAAATTAGGCGAATTGTTGCCTTATCACAATAAACAACTTTTGCATTGAAACTTTTTTGATAGCCACAATTTCTTAGAAGTTATGAGCAAAAAGCCATTTTCAATCCCCTCCCCAACTTATCATTACCCCATATTTCTGTTACGACTAAAGATAGAAAAAAAATTTCAATTAGGCGAATTATCACCTTATGATAACGAACAACTTTTATATTAAAAGTTTTTGTCTGCTAGAATTGCTTATAAGTTATGAGCTGAAAAGCGATATTCAATACCCCCCCCCAATTTATCATTTCCCCATAGCTTCGTTAAGATTGAAGATAGAAAGAAAATTTCAATTAGGGGAATTATCACCTTATCATAACAAACTACTTTTAGATTGAAAGTTTTTTGACAGCAAGAATTACTTAGAAGTTATTACTTCCAATCAACCGCATTCACTTACACTTTTTTTACGGTATTATATATAATTAATTTATGACTAATAAATTTATAGTTAATATCTTTGTTAAATTTTGTTAATTATAACTGTTAATTGATATACCTGGCTTTGCTCCGGATTAAAATATTTTCATGTTTAATATTTTCAATGTAAAAATTACTATTGTATAAATATCATAATACATAAATTCCTTTTCTGATCTAAAACGCTTTCAATTAAAATAATAATATCAATTGAACCAGGCGATTTTTAAAAACATCCGTTTTCTTCATACGTTATTATTTGTGATATTGGTACTTCAAATTTTGTTAACAATTACTAAAGTCAATGAAAGGTTTTAATGAATATTTTGAAACAATTATATTAACTATTTAATTATTCATTAATTTAAATCGTGAAAATAAATCAATATCTGGTCCCGATATAAATTGTTAAATCGTCTACTTTTAAAATTTTCTTTTAGCATTCTTCCTTCTAGAAGCAGTTCCTATTATTTTTGATCAACAAGAATATCGTTACGAATTCAGTTTAAAATTAATTTTGAGAAAATATTAAAATGAGAGAAACAAATTTATGGAAATGAAAGACATCGCAGAAAAACGCCTTGCTAAATTTTTAATTAAGTGAAATTTTAAGCATCTTTTAGGCTTTGAAAAGTTGAAGGTGACCTTTCTCTTTTCTTAAATAAAAAGTTTGAAAAGTTTGGTTGAAATCAGTCCAGTGGTTTAGGAGGAGATGTGGAACATACATAAATAGCCACAGTGACTTTTATTTAAATTAATATAATTATTAGATAATTATAAGATAAAGATTACTGGCATATAGTATGAGCCATGAAAAAGGTTTTAGTGAAGTTTTGTAACAATTAATTTTTAACTTTGATTAAGTAAATAGTTAATTTTAATTAATCAAAAAATTTTAATAGTTAATTTGATAATAGGTTTTTGACTGAATACTTTAATTTGATATTTAACTAAACATGGCGGGACCATGATTTGATTAATAAAATCAATATAAAGTAGCGAA
>BGPR01022421.1:0-19684 GCA_013235015.1 Araneus ventricosus | reverse complement strand
TATGTGTCAGATTCGTTCCTTTCTTGTACTCGGATCCGAGTCCGGCTGCGGATTTGTTCAGAGTCAGGAACGTAAACGGATTTATTTCCCATAATTACTGGAATAATCTTCAATTATTGAACTTGTATTTTAATTTAATTATGAATCATAATTAATATCATTATAATTTTATAATTAATTATATTGATATTAATTTTAATGAATAATTTTGATTAATAATTATAATTAATTATATTGATGATGATTTTAATAATTAAGTTTAATTACTCATCAAATTTTTAATTAGCATTTCTGTTAATTATTTAAAATTTCGTAAGTGAATTTAATGCAACTTTGCAAGAATCTTCAGTACTTTGAGACGCTTTTGATTTCTATTATCTGGTTAGGACTTCCCATGAATGTCATTTAATTTGTTGGAAACAATATATTTACTGAAGCGTTCAGTAATGAAATTTCATCTCAGATTTCTTTCTAATTAAATATAAAGTCACCCAATCCTAATGAGCTCCATACAGTAAAATATATTTTAATCATCACCAAGGAATATAAAACAACTCTTTGCAGTTATCAAAGATCCACTGCTGTTAAAATCTATTAACTATATTAACAAAATGTAATTTTTTAGTAAATTCCTGTCAGTTGAATTAATTGCTTTTATATTTTGAGCAAACTATAGTTATCTTTTAAATATACCGGACATGTAAAGTGCATACGTGGCTTTGTAACCTAATTTATTATTAGCTAAATTTTAAATAATTCCTTAAACTTATATATAAGTATGGGGGAACTAAGTTAGAATCGGAATTATTTAAAATTTATCTAATAATAAATCAGGTTTGGGAATAAAAAGTAAAATAAAATGAAATGCTTAATATATATCATAAAATAACTTTTTAAAGAGAATATCCGAAATTAAAATTTTCAAAACATTGTCTTGCAACTATGCCTGCTGAGATTCGAACCCATGTCAGTATGTTTCGAAAAATGGCGTTCTACCGACCTTGCCACGGAAGCATGTGCCGGGAATGGCATACTTAAATCAAGTGTTCAAAACCAAAAGGTATAAAAAAAATTTAGATGACCTTTAAATTACTCACATGGAAAAATATTATTTCGTAATAATTTCTAAAGTGCGTGCCTATTTGTTGACTTATTTTAAACTTTTCTACCAAAAATTCTTGACTGTTTGAAAAAAGTACAAACTCAAATTTTTCTCTTGAATAATTTTTATCGAATCTATTAATTTAAATGTACCGAGGTTCATCTAATGAAATTATTTTTTATATTGAAATCTTGAGTTAAGAACAAAAAAATGTAATTATTTTTAATTATAATTATTATGATTTCTCTTTACTTTTAATTCTCAAGCAATATGAAAAGAATCATTGATCAAACCAACTATTCTGCTGGTTCCTTTGTAAACAACCTCAGAAATCGATCTGCATGCACAGCGTAACCGCTTGCTTTCATTCAAATCAACCGAATCTTAGCATCTCCTGCTCCTCGCGAAGATCCATGACACCAACTTATATATCGTTCATTCCAGAAATAAATCTTCTAATATTATGGATACGAATCAGTGATTCTGAAGCGGAATCAGTAAATCCGGTTTCGATTCATGAATCCGATTCTGCGGATTCATGAATTAGATTCCGCGGATTCATGAATCCGATTCTGCTGATTCATGAATCCTATCCGCGAATTCGTTCCTTTTGGTCGGAATCGGATCCGGTCGTTCCTTTTGAGGAGCCGGATCCGCGGATTCGTTCCGGAGTGAACGCCGCATTTCTATGATTTGATTCGGATGATTTATCGAAATGTGGAAGTTCCGATTCATTAGACTTGTAGTGCCAGATACTTGTTTATTATTAGAGACTAATACAATTTGTTATACCTGCAGAGAAATTGAAGCCGTTGGTTCTTTATCTGCATAAACTCCGCATTCTCGAAACGAATTGCTATTTATATTGCATAATTGTTATCGCACTTTTTGGCGACTTCTGACGCTTGTTTAGAGGTTAAATTTTAACCAAACGATTTAGGATAATTACTGATGATTAAATTTTTAGTCAAACGATATGTCTAATTACAATCGTTCCATTTGGAATTTACCCGTTTTAAATAAAAAAAGAAATAAACAAACTCAAGGAACAGAGAATTTAACGCTTTGTGTACTAAAAAAAGAACTGATTCGAAGTTGTTGCTTGATACAATTTCGAAATGGATTTGGCGACTGCTTAAATCGGAGGGTTACCGGAAAAAGTTCTGTGAACCCAAAATAAACCAAACAGAACATTCGTCCATTAATATCTGAAGTTGAAACACTGTTAATTTAACTATCATATATTAATTAATTAAAAAATCCCATCTATTTTAATAATATAACAATTTTCAGATTAATTGACAATGGTAGAGTATGCAGTACATTCAGGGCTGTCTTCTTATCCAACGGGATATTTGGGCTGTAGCCCAGAGGTGCCAATGATCCAAAGGCGCCTACAAATTTACTACACTGACTTTATTTTAATTTTGAACCAAAGAAATTATTTAATAATAATTTTAAATATGAAAAGTTCCAATTTGTCAAACTATAAGACGTTAATCAGAGAACAGGCGACTTTCCTCTATCTTCTTTTTTTATCTTAAATTATTTTATTACGTAGGTATTTTCTTTAGGCCACAGACAATATATATTAACCTAATAAAGCTGATAATCAGTGGCTACTAATTTAATTTTCTGGCCTAAACTTGATTTTAATAAAACTGTTCAATGTTGTATCTTCACATAAAAGGAGTGCCGGAAGTCTCACTCCGGAGTTTGATAAACGATCGTAGCGTTCCCTAAACTGGACAAAACTTTGAGAACTACAAAGCGAAACCATAACCAAAACTGAACGCCATATTATGGGACAAAATGTAAGTGATTATTTTTCAACAAACATTGACTGTTTTTTAGGTTTTTGACTGTTTTTTATGTTTAATTTTGTTTAGGAACGTTAAAATTTCAATATTAAGAAAAAGACGATGTATAGTTTTCTTTAAAGTGCCAGTTCTATATTTAGTAAAAAGATTGAGAATTTTTCAAATTTTTTTTTTTATAAAAAGACCTAGTTAGTTTTTTTCAAATTATCATTCATTTATTGAATTAATAAAAAGAAAGACGGTATAGAAAATGCTATTAAAATCGGATGTTTTTTAAAACAGAGACAAAAACTGTATCCAGGTCACAGTGTGTAAGTGTGCTGTATCAATTTTGCAGCAAACTTATTTTGCAATTATGGTGTGAAGTTTGCCATAACAACTTCACAGCAAACTTGTTTTGCAAGTGGATTGGTCGATTATGCTGTGTTACTTTGTAGGAAGTTTGATGCAAAGTTGCCGCATCAAGTTTGTGATGACAAGCTAATATCAAAAAATCAAACTTACTGCAAGTGTACGTGCTATCTGGGATATTTTTTAAAGTAATTACTTTTGAACCCTAATTTCATAATTTATTCTACTAGCAAAACATAGTAAGTGGGTGGCAGGTTTAGGAAGCGGGTTGTCGGGTTTCGAATCTGAGGTTCGTCTGCGTACTGTAAGGTTTCCTTCCCGCGAGCAACGTTCCTATGAGAAAAAGAGTGCCGCCCCTTTTGATATTGGCGGTAAACAGCAGGACAGTTGCACTTGGACATCGCTAACGAGGCGGGCGCAAGAGAAAGGACTTCACACACAGGGGGCCGCCACAATACCGAGGAATCCATCACTGTCAGCGAACACATTAGCGGTACCCTTTGGTGTCATCCCTGAATAGGCCGGTGGTGGCGAAAACTCAAGAACCTTCCCATAATCGGGGTTGACGACTAGGAAGGTGAGCTGTTGGTCAACGAGAGTACCATTATCCAATGTAGGAAAAGGTAGGTGGAGCTTCACCACTTCACCCACCCCTTCAGGGGTGAATAAAAACTGGATGTTCGAGGGAAGGACGGCGGAGAGAAACGGATTAGGAGTCTCGAACTAGGTTTTAGGCTCCGGAGGACCGAAGAGAGCAGTGTGATCAGCGGATTGATAGTCCCGACTGAATTCGGACTTTGGTAGGCAACCCCGAGTAATCGGCATCCCCGAACTCTCGGTTCATGAACTTGCGAGCACTCCTGGTAGTCTCGGGGTTCGGAATTACATTGATAGGTGGAAGCTAACCATCCTGGGAATACCATTCTTTAGGGACTAATTGTCATGGAACTTTGACGTTCTAGAACTATGATGTTAATGATTACTTTGTAAATAATCAAATTTAATCAAGACTTCTCTGCGAGAAGTGTCTATTAATTATTGCTGTATTAATAAAAGTACTTAGGCCAACCTAAGCTTGAATTTATTTGGTCACACCTAGGCCAAGACATTACAGTACTCTGTTTTTGCTATAGTTTGCAATGTGTTTGACGCAACAAGTTTGCTGCAAGTTCAACGTGTAGTGACTAACTCGTTTGCAATAACTTGTTTCAAGCTTGCACTATTGCCGTGTCAAACTTGCTGCAAGCTTGCAGATATGCACAGCAAGAGTGCTGCATCTTTGCTACAAACTAAAATTGCTATTTGGGAAAATGCCTTTTTATTAATAAGCCAGTTTAATGAACAATGTAAGAAATCTTTTTTCATAGTGATCGTACCTAGTGCACAACTTTATTATTATTATAATGTAATTTAATGAAAATTTAATTGTGTACGAGTATAGTTCTTTAGGCTCTAATCCAACAAACTGAACTTTAACATGATACTCAGAATCCCTTCTTTCTAATGTTTTGTTCGGCAAATTTTGAAATTGCGTCATCAAAATCGATACCTTCAGCTATAGTATTTTCAATTGACAAAATGGATAAGCTAGAGACTCGTGCTTGGTTCATAGTAGATCTGAGATAATTCTTAATTAGTTTGAGTTTCGAAAAATTCCTTTCAAATGATGCAACAGAAACACATAATGTTAAGAAAGATCTTAATGATAAAATGAGATTGGGAACAGAGACTAAAAGTTCATATTCAACCACAAACTCTTAGAATCTTATGGAAGTCCCACCAAGAGACATCTTTTGGAACTTTGCGGCTTTTAGAAATCTTCTTAAGCGCGGAATTTCTGTAAGGATACCATCTGCAGAAAGCTCATTGTAATTTTCAACCAAAAATGTATACTTGGGAAGTTCAGTTTCCGGAATTCGATCAGACTGCTGGGCTCTAAAGCTGGGCATTGACGATCATGGTGTTCTACTCCATTTGTACCAGCAAATGGTTTGTATTCCACTTATTCCAGTCGATAGATTTAGGCAAGTCATTCAAGGATGTTTCAAAGTTTGTTTTGAGACACCTTATTTGAGAAGTTTTAAAGTCCCAGACTGACTCCCACTCACTTTCCCCCTCCCAACGCTCTCTCCACACACACACGGGTGATTTATTGCCGTCTAGAAAAATAATATTTAATTTTTATGACCTTCCATTCCAATGGATATCACATTCGTTTGAATTCCAACAGCGCTATCTATCTGCACCAATTTTCATTGGGATTTCACATTGACGAAAGGCTTTGCCCTTCCCGTGTTCAAAAATCGTGGAATGGAACAGTGGTCCCATTTAAGACTGCAAACCGATATGATATACATTCCATGCCTTCGCAGCGTGTATCGATTTCTTGTTGAAACTTGCCAATGCACTCTAACATTGACCTTTTCAGTTCTTGGTCCAAAGTCAGCAGGTAGCTTGCAGCCTTCTCTTCGGACATAATTTTCTTCCTTCTGACAGTTCTTTTTAATAAAGGAATGCCTACCTCTCAAATGTGTTTTTTGCAAATTGTAGTGCTTTCTCAACAAGGTCATTTCTTTTGTCTTTAAAAAAACCTCTAGTCTTCTAATCTTGATAAAAGACTTCTCAAAGCTTGTTCCAAAAATCTGCAAATACTTTTGAACGTGGTTGACTTCTCTTAAAACATTATTCCATGAACATAAAAAGCACTTAAGCGAGAAGTCATCCTAAAGTAAACTTGTTTACTTTATGGTCGGTTCTAGAGCGATCAATGCCTATCCAACCCACTGTCTAAAACGTTTCACGCCGACTATGTTATTATGATCTTCGGGTTAAAAATATAATCTTGTTGCACAGAACGATTTGGGGTGATTATATTTGTTGCAGGGATGAGACAATGAGTCACAGGACCGGCAGTTTGTATAAATGAACACCAGCACACTTCTAAAGAAACGAGACAGAACACCATTTGTGATTTTCTACCAAAATAATATCGATAAGAGTATAAAACGACTTGAGACCATCGAAAATTTCAGGTGGATACTTATATTTCAAATTTTATGCAAGAGTTGTACAATGCCCGTCTTTAAGTGGGGAAAAAAAGAGCAAATCCGATGTTAGAAATCCGCAAAACAGAACAAAAAGAAAAATCAAAGTCAATTAAAATAAATGTAAATCGAAATATTTTGGAAAAAATAAGGACAAAACTACTCAAAAATATTGTCAAAAATGCTATAACAGTATTAATGTTACTAAATTCTGAAAAAATGCTAAAATCAGAAATATTCTAATTTTTATACTATTTTTAATCTCTGTAAAAATATTAAACAAATAGCCACTTAAAATTATTTTTGCTCTTTATTGCATTTCTTGTCTTTTCCTTCTGTCTGTTCTTTAATTTGGGACTGATATATTTTTCTCAGAAATAATATTTGTAGAAAATATGGGGAACATATCTATTCCACGCGCCTAACCATGTAAAAAAAAATTCACTCGCCTAACATAGGGTTAAAACTTAAGATAGAATGTATACAAATAACATAATACACTGAAAAATCCAACAAGTACGAATAATAATAAAAAAATATATGCATTATTTTTTATCCCTAGAAACTCTAAATACTGACGATCTTGAATGTCACTTCAACGAACAAGTAGAAATATTTTCTCATGCTTTACACCACTGTTTGAAAGTAGGAATTTAATCCTAGTTATTTGTCACGAAGTCGATAAGCGAATCAGTATGAATACGGAGGCAATAGCATTTTACCTTCAACCCTACTGTGACAAACAGGGACCGTAAACCGCACGTTCAAGACACTCTGTGAAGTGAATCGACATATTATGTTCCCTTAACTAAAAAGATGTGAGGATCATCAAATATACCCCTTCTCCCCCTACTGAAACACAAATCTTTGAAAAGGACCTTAACGATCTTTTCCGCAGAATGGGTTTTTGTAATCTAAAACTATTTGCTATTTAGTTTTGAGAAACGTAGCGTGAGTTGGTTTCCAGGCTGTAAAAATGATTGCACCCTTTATATATTCCCACACTTGATTGGATAGGACCACTATATTTCTTAAGAATCTGAGGAATAAGAATTTTTTTCAAAAGAGTGCTTTCCTTTTATATCTAACTGATTCCTCAATTTTACGCCCTCTGGTAATGGCGCCCAGGGTGCTTGTCCTACCTGCTCCACCCTATTAACGCCACTGTTTAGGAATAAGTTTTAGTTTGGGTTTTACAGTACGATACCCAGGACAGAACTCGACTTAATAGGACAACCGACGCTTTTACCGATTAAGCGAGATAGACGTCAAGCTGAACGGGTAAAGTAACATTTTTTTACAATCTCTCGTTAATTAAAGAATATAAATCACAGTTAATTCAACATTTATCTGATGAAATTTTTAACTCATCCATATCAACGCTTTGATTGTTCACATTAATGCAAGGACGCTGGGCATCTTGAATATTAAGTTTATTAAATCTGTTGTCAGAATTACTATGTTATATCTGGCAACACATATTTATCATTGTATGCATTGGCAACACTGTTCTGTTGCAGTTCTTGTTGATATCGTGGATGTGTTCCCGTAACCGGCGTGTGTCGCCGTATGATGCCATTGCATATTATATATAATCATTTAATCAAGAATTCAAGTAAATTAAAAGGTTATGCGACTCAGTGACTGCTGCCTAGAACTGCGAAGATAAGTGGATTTGTTCCAATACCTGCTAGAGACTGTTGAACTTGATAACCACGTGCTTTGTGTGCGGATTAAGCCTAACGAGGCGACATGGCTGGTATTGATGTATCCGCGATTAACAAGTTTAATGGACAGAACTATTTCCAATGGAAATTTAAAATCAACTGTGCCTTGAAAGCTAAAGGAGTATTTACAGTTGCTAATAGAACTAAAACAAAGCCTGATACCGATGAAGCACCAGGGATGATTGGATTTGAGCGGAGCGCGTGGACTCAGGGTCCTTAATCTTAGAAACTAACAAGTACTTACCAATGGGCTTTGCCAGAGAATTGATTAAAACATTAATTGGGAAAGAACAGAAGGGGGGGGGGGGGTCTGAAAAATAAGTGTGGTTTAGATACATTGTATAACTCATTCATGCATCCACCCAAAGAAACCATTCTCTCATTCATTCAAACGTCTCTGTCACGAAACAATTAAATTAAAACAGTATGAGATGAAAAAAAGGAATAATAATAATACTAGTAATATGGAGAAAGAAGTTATTTTTGCCTTAAATTTGTCAGCTGGTGTAGTTCACATGTCACGTCTGGCGGCTGTCTTGTTCCATCTGGATGTTTACCGATGAAGTAAAAATTTAAAGATGGGAAAAAGACGATGCGATAGCTATGTTTACTATATCGTCAGCTATGGAACTATCACAAGTGACGCTGATCGAAAGTTGCACATCATCGAAAGAAATGATTGAAAAATTGGACTCTATCTGCAAACTAAAATCGGAATTTAATAAAATGTTGCTGCTGGATAAATTCCATCAGTTAAAGATGAAGTTTAACGAAACGGTGGTGCAGTACATTAACAAGGTAGAAAATCTCGCCCACCAAGTCAAGGATGCTGGTAAAACTTTCATACCTGTTAAGAATTCGAATTTTCGCCTTAACACTCAAATATATTCTTTTTCTATTCATTTTGCGTTAATTAAATCACAGGCAACAGTGCATTCAACAGATTTCAAACCGGAGAGGAGATACGATTTTTAATTTTTTTTTACATACCGAATTTTTTTCTGCATTATGATAAGTTACAGAATAAGCATTATTGCGTCAGCTGCACCCGTAGCGCCCCTTATCGTCAGGATTTTCATCTGGAAATAACTTCGTGTACATAACAGCAACACCAAGAGAGGGAACTTTATGTCCACCACGAAAACATTAAAAAAATTAGGTTGATTGTTAGAAATTAAAAAAAAAATTATGAAAAGATAAATAAGATGACATGATACTGAAAGAAGGATAGAAAATTCATTAGCTTAAAAAAAAGGGTGAACATTTTTTAACTCTCCTTGTTACAGGTTTATTATGCCGCTCCTAAATCTAAAAAGCAACGTTCGTGAATTATTGTAGGAGATTTTAACAAGACAATATTGATTTTTATTTATTAAAAAAATTATATTTTAATAAAAAGGTGGTACTTTAAGAAATGCATTAAATTTATGATTTCGCTTGCATTGATTATACAGGGAGATTTTTTTTTAAACTGATGCTACCCACAGTCATCTGTAAAATGATCTATCAGCTAAAATGCTACCAAATTTAGTAGAGGGACTAATGGCAGCATGGGGAAACAGATTGCAGAAAAAAAAATTAGTTCCGAAAGTCGCCAATAGGGGTAAATGTGGCGATGCTGTAGTCTACACAACTGAGAATTAGACAAATGAATAACAAAGAAGAAATTTTAGTGAAAGGACAAAGCGGCATATGCCGTTCTACTTGCTGGGACAAAGCGTGATATCACGGCCAAGTTCGCGACAAGCTAAAACGGAAAGCATCGTACACCGCACATTTTTATACACGAAATGCTATACAAGCAACTAAGGTGTCTCAGCAAATAACGTCTCTAATGAATATAAAGTATTAAATTCTGAGAAGACTAACGAAACGATTGAGGTTAATGATAATTCTGATGATAATAAACAAGTTCAGAAGGAAGTTGTAAAGGTCGAAAAAAGTAAAATCCAGTCAATAATGTTGAAGTATGTAAAAAATTATGTCGATAATCTTAGAAGGAATTAAGCTACTTGCAGACCGACCGAAAATAGGTAAATTCGGCAATGGTTACATAAAAATATTCACTAGTAGCATTGAGCAATACCAAAAAGAACAAAGCATTTTGAAAGAGCTGGCTTTGATTACTCTCTTGTCCGTCCTGTGGATAAACTGCCATTTAAGGCTATAATTAAGGGTCTCTCCTAAAACCATGATACTGATGAAATAAAAATTGTCTTAAGACATACGGATTCGTTATAGCAAAGATACCTGCTTAACCCAGTTCAGGACGAGACATCCCCATCCATTCGTTTTTGTGGAAGTTGGGAAAAGCGAAATTTCGACCAAATCCGTTGAAATTTTTAGACTCAAAAACCTAAATCATCTGAGCTTCACCGTCGATCCATACAGGGGCAGAAAGAAAAGCTTTCAATGTTTCAAATATAATCGCTATAATCGTACGGTAGAATTTTGCAATACTAGCAGTATCCTCAAGACGTTGCCCGTGGCATCTTGACTTCAACAAAATAAAAATAATCTCACAATGACATAAAATAAAGTTTTAAAAACGATATCAAAACAGAAACATATATTTCATTGCACGCTACAAGCCCATGGGATAGTAACAATGCATGTTGGGAACGTTTACTTGGTAGAAAGCTTCACTTCGGATCTGCGACTGAAAAGCGTTTCAGATGAAGGAAAAAATTAATTAAAAATCGGAGAAAAAAGATATTTTAATCGTTCTCTTTTTAAAACAGGGAAAAACGTTATAGTTATTGCCTTAAAAAAATTTAAAATGGTAACGAAATTAGAATATCGGATGCAGGGTAATAAGTTTTAATTCTTATACTTTTACGGAAAAACTGACTATGTTTTAAAAAGTTCTCAAAATTCACTAAATTATGTTAGACATTCAAAACAAACTTCATTAAAATGATAACTGTTTGTTCAATCCGATGGTGTATCTATTTTCTTTTGCGATCATCAGAAACGATATTATGGAGTGTTAAAAAATTTTTCTGGATTAAATTTTAAAATTCGGACTTAGAAATGCATTGTTTACGTGGCTTTAGTCAGAGCTAGAAGAAACCGATTATTCTTGGTTTCTTGAGGAAAAATATTCTTCCATCAGTACAACGCTCGGGCACATAAAGCAAGGATGAAATTAATAAGGTTGGAGGAGTTTGAATGGGAAACTATACCCTACTAACCATATTCGCCTTCCATTTCTCCATCTGATTATCATTTATTTAGCAGTCTTCTAAATAATTTGGACGAAAAAATTTGTTAAACAAGTGAATTTGAGAAGAGCGTTGAAAGTCAACCGGAAAGATCGGAGATAATTTAAAAAATAAAGGAGACTCTATTTTATATGAAATCGAATTGTATTTTGAAAAATATAAGAAGTATAAAAAAACCATATTATTTTTGGAATGACCCAATAAAATAAAAAAATAATTTTAGGGAATATTATAATAGAAAATCAGCCCTAAAATGAGTGGGCTAAATTCCAAGAATTTATTTTTACCATAAATCCAGACTTATTAAAGAGTTATCAGTAAAGTTGACGAATGTAAACATTCTTTTTTTCGTTCAGAAATTAGATACTACGATACAATTTTGTCCTCTATTTACTGAGTTATTTCCAATAGGGAATACTTTTACTGTTATTAAATGCAATGTAAATAAAAGAAAAAAAAATCCTATTGCCTATTTTAGACAATCACTCCATAGCCGATTGCCATAAATTTGCCTATTTAAACAACGGGGGATTTCTTTTAAAAAGGAGGCACTTGAATTTAATTAATTTTCTTTTAGGCGAAGAATGATAAGTCATCAAAAAAAAAAAAAAAAAGGACAGAAACAAGAATGAGCCTATCAAAGAGGTACATACAAGGAGTGCATAATCCCAAAGTAACAGGAATCGTTGGAAAGCAAGAGTAGTTATACACAGATAATCATTATTTAAAATACCCCTTTTTCCATGCAGGATCCTTTATGAAAAGCATTTATCAGGAGAAAAATGGAAAAATGTTGGAAAAATTGATAAACCTTGGGTTTATTTAAATGACTGCAAAATTAATGCTGAATTTAGAATCATCAAAGAGAAGAAAAAATCATAAAACATGGTTCAAAGAAGCCAAAGGAAATTTCCATAAGGGATTTATGACTGTTGATGGTTTTTCATATAACAGCAAAATAAAAGTAAAGAAGGTAGAAAAAATGTTAGGATCAACTCCACATACTATCAGGAACATATTTGATCCCTAATATCCAAATATGAAAAATCATCTCTTTAAGCACAGTGCCATCTATTAATAGAACTGTATCAAGAAAAAGCAAGCAGCCACTCATCACAACATCCTGTTAATTTCCTAGAAAAAAATAGATCAATAAATGGGTACTAAGACTGTACCTTTAATGATATCCCTGCTAAATATAATGATGTTTCACGCATGGAATTATGGACTTTTAAAATGCGCATTATTCAAATGTCGATATACAACCCTCTCTGGACTTGAAAATTTGGTCGAGAGAAAAGGAAAAAAATACCTCACCCGATATTACAACAGGCATTATTATCATGGAAGTTACGATGTAGAAAGATAGTTAAGATTACGGCTGATCAAACTGAACATTTAAAACACCCCCAAAAATGTGAAATAATTCTGTAAATACCATAAATATCGTCTAAAAATGTTTGAACAGCCTCTGTATAACTTAGAAATCTCTTTCATTAATAATAAAGGAGGAAATGTGCATTTCAGAACATTTCAGATCAGCCCGGTTCTAAAGGCGAAGTCGCTAACGTGCCATTTAATTTCACTCTATAATACCTTTACTCGTCTTCTAAACCAATGCATTTAAAATTTTCGCAATATCCTTAATGTGAAAAAAGAAAGAAAAAAAAATGAGATTGTGAGAAAATTTCTTTGTAGTTAGAAGAAAACTTGACGTCCGCATTTAAATGAATCGATGACAATTATTAATTATAATTATAATTAATTCATTAGTAAAATTCCGAATATAAAGCGAGAGACGATTATAGACTTATTTTTCTTGTTGAAAACGATGCGTCATATTTTAACAGATACAAAATTTAGCAGAAGTTTTTTTCTTCATATCAAAAATGTGAGAGATATTCATAGGGAGACAAAATATGAATGTACATGCAATAATTTGAAAAGTAAGCGTTTATTATTAAAATACATGTTTTATAAATATTCCACAAAGTAAGATATTAAATTAAAATTGCATTCAACTTTTAAACTTGCGAGCTCGCTAATAACGTCATGTAAGTCAATTTCTTCTTGCAAATCTTTTTCTATTTCAATTAAACCTTAATTACTCAATCACACTTGGAGAGACGAACTTTAATTATGGACGCCCTGTACTTGCTATTTTGTTTATTTGCGTTAGAAAAGGCGCAGGAAATTTGCTAGAGCAAGTGTGTCCTTTTATCACTCTCTCTCTCTCTCATGCCCGCATCCTGGGGACAAATATTATGTGTAAGGGAGTTCAAGATTGTCATTCCGTCACTGTTTTGAGCAAAAAAAAAAGACTTTGAGTCCGGAAATGAAATTCAGAATAATTTTCAGTTGAACTAAAAAAAAACTGAAATGTTCAAATCAATTTTGCTTGAGTAATAAAAAAACTTGCAAAAATCACCTCAGATATTGACGCAACGCCACCTGTTGATGAATATTTTAACTTATTTTTCTTTTTTCTTCTCCCTCCCCCTTATCTTTTTTTTTGGGGGGGGGTACAGAGCGTATAACCTATACTATATTCTAGCAAAATTTTGTTTCGTTTAGAGCCACAGAATAGGCGAACTTTAATTGTAACAACCCTGTACTATCTCTTTCAGAATATTTTAAAACTTCAACAATAAATTCATTTTTAATAAATATACGTCCGTTCCTATTCAAGATTAAAAAAAAAGTAAATTCAAAGAATAAAAGCTCTAAGTATTAAACTCATTTGTGAAGTTAATTTTTTAATTTTTCTAAATTTTTTTCAACCTTGACAACAAATCAAACATCTTTATTTGGTCTTGCAGTAGGATGTTATAAGAAATTCCAAGTACTCAAAATAATGTCACATGATTTTATTGAAAAAGAGTATTAATTTACTAAACATTGGGAATATATAAGTTTTCGGATCTTAAAATGTTTCTGTATGACAGTTGAAATTGTATTATATAGCATGCAAACCAATTTCTATATTCATATTTTCTTACAGATGCTTAGATTATTTCAAGTTTGATAAGCTAAAACCTAGAACTGTTAACGAAATTTAAAATATGATTAAAGCGAAGGAAAAAAATATTTTATGAGCAATTTAACCAAAAGATTCGTTGTTCAATCTTAATTTCTAAAGAATTTTATTGGTTGCTTGTTGCACTTTGCGCGCTTCAGAAGCTTTGGTTGTATCTTATTTAAATTTAATTCCCAATGATTTATGTCTTTACGTTTAGTATTAACATTTTATTTGCTTATTAACCAAAAGATGATGGCTTGTTGTAGAAATAATAGACATAAAAAAGAGGGATTGTTAAATATAAAATTGCAGCATTCGATATAAAAGGATGTGATGAAATCTTAGAGACTGACCCACTCTAAGAGTACACGAAAAAGTCACAAAATCATTTAGTCGAATTCACTAGAAAAATACTGCATTATTATAGCATCTACTCAAAATATGATCAATCATATCACTTTAGGTCAACTAAATAAATGGTGCAAAGCTCTCTACAAATTTCAGATGAGAGATTACACTTTTTTCACAGTTAATTTGTAAAATTAGCTGCATTTCTTTTGATATGAATTACATCACACGTAGACTTACCCAATGGAAAATTTTTTTGAAGAAATGTGTGCAAGCATAAATACAAAGAAATAATATCGGGTTGTTAACAATTTAAAAATGCAAGGTTTATTTAATTATTTTAGAACTCGTGCTCTATTTTATATCATTTAAACGAAAGAGGAAGCAAGAACATTTTTTCCTTATTCTGGATGATTAAATTACAGCTCATACTATTCACTTAATTCAATTTCGAACTTGAAGTTACTCTACAAAGAGATAAATTATTTCTGTTTTTTAGAAAGAAAAAATTATCTGAAATAAACTTAATATTTCTTAAATTGTATATCCATATGTTTTAAATTATTGGCTTTCTACAAAGAGGTTAATTATTTTCTGGTTTTTTTTAAAAGAATGAATATAATTCATTTATCTGAAAGAATAAATATAATTCGTGTATCTGAAATAAACTTAATATTTCTTAAATTGTATATCCATATGTTTTAAATTATTGGTACTCTACAAAGAGAGATTCAAATTGGTGAGAAAAACGTTATTTCAGAATTTTATTATTTAGGCAGTAAAATTAATAAAGTATCAAAAGAAATCGGCTATTCTCAAATTATATAATCGTCGGAAACAAAACGTCGAAAAATTCATTAAAAATAATAACGATAGGAATTGAAATAACTGTTTACATCGTTGTCATGACGATAGAGAAACATCTTCCTTTCCTCTCGCGTCAGAATGACGTCACGTTGACGTTTAAATAACTGTTTACATCGTTGTCATGACGATAGGGAAACGTCCGGTTAGTTCCATTGTGGCACATTGGTGGCGTACTGTCTATGTGAAACGCAATGTTAAAATGTTGCCGTTAAGGTCTATGGAAGTGAAACCTCTGATTCTACTTCTCTGTGGCTATGAATTTAAGATTTTTGTTTTGTGCAATCTAACTTGAAGGTAATGTCCAATGAAAGTAATTTTTTTATCATAACATTAACAGTGGTAAAAACACTTGACTCAAAGATTTAATTTAAACATAATATTGATTTCAGTTTTATAACAACAACGATAATGTTAAAAATTTTCTTTAAAATTAGTTTGAAAAAATAATTGAAATTAAAGAAAAATTGATCGGAAATAAAATTGGTGTCATTAAAAATCCAATTTTTCTAACTTTTAGAAGGTTTAAAAATAATTTTTTGTATGATTCCACGACAATCAGGACGACGATTTTGAGAACTTGGACGTAAACACATTAACATTTTTTTTATCATTTTTACTTAGTTAAAAATCTAATTAAAATTTCGTAAAGTCCTTTTTTAGTGCGCATCTACTACCCAAGAAGCAAAGATCTGCTAAATTTCAAGTTACTAAGCCTCGTAGTTTGGAAGAGTTTGTGATGACAGGTTGATTCAATGGTATTTGCTTTTTACATACAGTACTAGCTGCATGGACCGGTGTTGCACGGGCTGTCTCGAATAATGCGCCATTCTTTGACGGAGAGAAGAAGTGAGGTCATGTGACACATTCTCTCCTAAATAAATAAGAGAAAAGAGCGGTTCAAACATTTTGTCCGCGAAATCGACTTATTTAAAAGAAAAATTTGCAAAAATACAAAAAATAGCTATTTTGTAAAAAAAAAAATAATAATACCATGTCCTGGCTAAATGAATGGTCTAATCCTATTCCGGGATTAATTTTTGTCTGACTTCAGTACGAAGGGAAGGATAGCTACGTGGCCCGGCGTTGCAGGGGTTTATCTCGAATAATGCGTCATTCTCTGGCGGAGAGAAGAAGTGATGTGACACTTGATCAACATTCTCTCCTAAATGAATAAGGAGAAAAGAGAGGTTCAAATATTATATAACTTATTTTTATACTTATTATATAACTTATTTTTTAAAAATCGTAAAAATTATCCTGGCGAAATGAATGGTCCATCCGATTCCAGAATTATTTTTTGTCTGAATTTAGACATGATGGCATGACAGTTGACTTCCTCTTTAAAGGCTCTACCAAGCCCTTTCTATTTTTCCTAGATAATTTCTTCCATTAGAAAAACCAATGACTCGGGCAGACTGGTGTTGACAGAGAATAATTAGTACTGGAAGGATAATTATCCATCTCACATAGTGCAGAACTTATATCTTGACGAATGATTTCGGCTGCTTTCTGCAGTACTCTTAACCGTTATTTTTGAGGATCAGATCTTCTATTCTCGTACCATGATTTACTTAAAACATCATAGCTTGTGTCACGAAAGCAGAAAATGGTGGGTCCTTTCACTTTGTTGGCAATCACAAGTCTATCACCTTACCGCTCAGAAAACTTATTCTTAATAGTTTTTTGATTAGGCTACGTGTCAAAATTGCCAATTACATCTTTTAGTTCAGAAAGGATAAACTGATAATAAATTATTATTCTCAATGTGTTAAAAAATCTTGTCCATTGCCCGAATTATAATTTCGGTTTGGCGTTTTTAATTAATAGCATTTTAACTAGTGGTAATTTCGAAATTTAAATAGTCAAAATGGATACCTTGGATTACTTCCCATCTTTTGGCAATTTCGGCAATTTAATAGTGTGAATGACGCTTGCAGAAATAAAAAAATGTATTGTTGCAAGCGTTCATTCATATTGGAGTTTTTTAATTAATATCCTTTAAACTAATAGTAATTTCGGAATTTAAATATTCAAAATGGATTCCTTGGATTATTCCCCATCTTTTGGTACTTTCGGCGCGCTTCTCCGTTCAGCGATTAATAATTATTTTAGTGTCGCATGCATACATGCCGAATTTTAATAGTGTAGATGACGCTTGTAGAAACAAAAAAAATATGTTGCAATTGTTCATTCATTTTGGCGTTTTTAATTAATATCTTTTTAACTAGTTGTAATTTCGGAATTTAAATAGTCAAAATGGATTCCTTGGATTATTCCCCCATCTTTTGGCACTTTCGACGCGCTTCTCCGTTCAGCGGTTAATAATTGTTTGAGCGTCACATACAATATACATAATAGTGTAGATGGATATCTGCTTGAAATAAGCATGCAGCTAATTTTAAGTAGATGTTAGAACGGATTTTAAACTTTGTTCCTTGCCTACGATTTAGCAAATTATTTATAATTTTTTTCTACTTCCCACTCTTTATGTATGTATATTGTTTGTATTTCCATTATTTTGCTTAACATAAGTATTATTGACTAATTTTAGAATCCGTTGTTCATCCGTTATTGTTTTTGCAAATGGTCGCGCATTTATAAAATCTTTGAAGAGCAAAGGTGAGTTAATAAAAAAATTCAACTGATTCGCAAAATATTTAAATATACAAATATTTCTTTCATTTTATTTTTGGCTAGTCTGTTTCTGCCATTTACCATTTGCCTGCCATTTACATACCATTTAACTCAATTGGAAATTATTACAATTAAAATTAAGCAATAATAATGAATCCTTACAATTAACTTACAGATGAGAAACACAAAATTTAAATTATTACATCCTCCCAAATCAAATTATTGAAGCAATTAAAGAAAAACATCATATTGTAATGTAAACTTATTTCTGAAGATTCAGCTCACAGAGGAGGTGTGGGAGATGACCAAAGGCTCTGGTTACAGGGGAATCCTGAGATTTTGACATGTTCATCATCAGTGAAGGCACTTTGCTCCTGCTATATCCATGGACAAAAAATTCGAATAAATTGTTCGCACACAGCTTGGGATTAAAGATGTTCACATTCCATCTGGCAGGTAAATGCTAACTCGGGTTTACCCTTTGCAACCATTGGTGTGGCTCGCACACGTGAGTATTTCGGGGCTCACTACACACAAAAAAATGTCACCTTTCACGTCACACTTACGCGCCCGAGGGGCCTTACATGAAGTCCACGTGTGTCAATTCTATCTTCACACCGCCCTCCCATTCAAAAGATCGTAGCGACCTGCCCTGATCCGTTACTCTTTTGTATGGAAGTCATAGCCTACAGTTCACTTATTTTTACGGTGCGCGTCGCGGCTTTCATCCCGGTTGCCACTCAAAACACCAAGTTTCAAACTTACACCATCCGCACAATTTTTCTTTTCTTGCTCTAAATTCGACTGCCGGCCTCTCTCTCCCTTACTTTAGGAGTCTATTCTGGTACCCCCGGTTGGGTTCCGTTGTTAAGGGGCGGAACCCAACCCAACCGGAGGTACCAGAATAGACCCCTTATTCAGCCAGTTGGCTCCTTCATCTTGCCAACATCCTCCTATGTTTTAAGCTTTTCCAAAATACCACATTCACCCCATTAACAGTAACCCCTTAACGGAAATCGCCAAAGGACAGCCTATTTTCCAGTTAATTTTCATCGCCAAAAAAAATATATATATAACAGTCAGACCATCCCCCCCTCAAAAAACGGTTAGTAACTGGCCAAAATTTCACCTACGTAAGACAAGTCTGTTCAATGGTGGGTCCGACAATCATTCACTTGTACCCAAATGGTCAAAAACTCTCCTCTCAAACAGAGCCAATTTACGGGTCTATTCTGGTACCCCCGGTTTGGTTGGGAGACGTCACTTTTTCCGCACGTTAACAACGGGATAAGTAACGTCTCTCAACCCAACCGGAGGTACCAGAGTAGACCCCTTAATGTGATTTATTGCTGGCAAAACCAACACTCGAAGGAAATTCTTTGTCAAGCGCCAGGAAGCTCACCGCAGGGGTAATACCAGATATCCGTTTATAGCTATAATATCTCCCACTAAACGGCACTAGGATAAAGCAATCTTTTTAAAACGAAACACCCTCACACAAGAATCCTGGGTTCGAACGATAATTAAACTTGGGAACCGACCTGGGTC
>BGPR01022420.1:0-25393 GCA_013235015.1 Araneus ventricosus | reverse complement strand
ATTTATGATTTCATATGCGTAATACTTTAAGGGTATTCGTTTAATAGAAGTGTAAAAAAAATTTTCATAGCACAGCTTTGTATATATATTAAAATTTATGTTGTTTCAAAATGTATAACTGAAAGTGAACTACGTGGGCTATCATAGAAACAGCAATTAAAGGCTCTTAAAAATACAGCAAAACAAACAAAAATTAATCTTATATCAAGACTTACTGTAAAAAAAATTAAATTAATACGTTTAAATTAATATAAGTATTCGGAATGATCGTTAGAAAGGTTAAAGAAGTTATTGAACTTTAACTGAATAATTGGTTTTTCTTTTTAAAGACCGTCACCTGTTTTGTCAACAAATTGCATTAGCTGGGAGAGTTGAGAGGAATTGAGAGTCCCAAAAAGTTTATTTTTATTCGTATTTTGATAATTCTTTCACATAAAATTCTAAAATATATTAACAAAATTCCAAAAAGGATAAAAGCTTCAAAGATAGTTTACTAACTTATTTTTTATAAATGTAAAGTTTTTATGCAATTAAAATTTTCTTAAATTAAAAAAAATTACAAGAGTTTCTTCTGCGGTAATGGCAATCTTACATAATGATTATTTCGGAGAAATAAACTTTTCACCGAGGTATCCTAGGAGGTTTGAAACGTGACTATTGTTTAGCGGTCTGCATTTAATGACAACTTTTAAAATTTTAGGTTTGCCGATCTCTTCAGTTCATGAAACATAAGGCATGTATAAGGTTTTAATTTCTTTCCAACTGTCGTAGAATGTTTAATGAATTATTACACGCTTAAGCTTAATTGCAATTGAAAATGCAGTGATAGAGAAGAGGAATATTTTTTTGTGTGATTTTTTTTTTGTCGCAAAATGTACTTAATTCCTGATATTATTTTATGTGTCATATTCATCATAAACTTTTTCCTTTTAGTTATGGAAGTAATTGCTAAAGTCAAGCAAGAACAATCAGATCACCATAAAGAATCTTTGGATGTTAATCATGATAACGATGTAAACATGGAAGTGGACAAGGAAACTGATTCTAATTCATGCGACAATCTAGGAAGTTCACTAGTCGAATCAGATAGAAAAATCAAAGAAGAAAATGTTAAAGAAGAACCCGACCTGTCTAATTCATGCAACAGTGTAGATAATTTAGTAGTGGAATCAGATAGAAAGATCAAAGAAGAAAATATTAAAAAGGAAGAACCCGACCTGTGTAATTCAAATAACGATATGAATAATTCAATTGTCGAATCAGATAGCAAAGAAGAAAATAATGTTAAAAGGGAAGAACCTGACCTGTATTCTTATACAAAACTGGATGATTTCACTTCTGAAATTTTTAAAATTGAACTAGGAAACTTGCCAAACTTTATAGGTTATGGAGTAAGTGTTAATGTTTCTGTGAATCTTTAAATCTGTTGTCTTATGTATAATTTTCTTGTAAAGTATCTAGAATTTTAAAAATAAGAGAAAGAAATTAATCTAAAAACTTTTAAAACTAGCAGCATCTGATTGTCATTTTTTGCATTTAGTTCTTTAAAACTATTCTATTTTACTCCAGTATTATATTAATTTTAGAAGAATATTTTTTAAATACTTGACCAGAAGAAATAAAATAGAAAATTATATTAGTAGGCAAAATTTCTGTTTATCACAGTAAGATGTTATCAATATAGTAATTATCTAAAGTTTCTATTATATTTGAAATCAAAATTTAACTATTTTACATTATTGTTCTATTTATGAATTAATTTTCTCTTCAGTTCCATCTGATATAAATGTATACATTTTATATAAAATATTATTCTAATTCTTTTAAATATTTTACACATCCTATTATGTATATATGAACTTTTTTAAAAAAATATGAGAACGTAAACATTTATTTCACTTAGGTGTATTTTTAAAAATCATATCATTCTATGAAGATTATTACTAATTATTTTTAAATTTAAAACTGGCATTTCCTCTATTTATATTTTTCCTTTTATAATTTTATAGCAACTTCGTAAATTGTTGAATTCAAATTTGAAATTGCATCCTCGAAAAGTTAAAGCAATTGGGAATCCTCCTCACTTTGCATTTATTACCTTCAGGTAAATTTTTTTTGTATGTGTTTGATTGTATTTGAAATTATATATTAAGGTTTTTTTTTAAAATTTTATATTGAGATTTTTTTTCTCTTGTAATCTACATACACATTTTTAAGCTTATGCTTGCAATCTTTTTAAAGTGTATGACATTTCCTAAGTGCATTGTATCATAAAATTTGTAATTAATAATATTTTTCTCATAAAAATATTAGTGAATAGTTTATATAATTCAAAATATTCTTTAAAATAGTTAGTCTGTGATTTTGTTTTTGTACTTCCGAATATTTAAATAAGGATATTACAGCACAAAAGTGCCTTTTACCTTTTATTAAATTCTTGCATCCCATGTGAGATATTAAACTTCCTTCATATTAGATAAATTGAATGCTCCATAAACATCATTGACTCTTCAGTGTAGTAATACTTGATAAAAATAATCTTAAGGTACGATTACTTGGCAATGCATAATTTTCTAACTTTCCTTCCACACCAGTTAACATTAGGCTGGGCATTCACAACCACCCCACACCATGCAAATTTAACTGCTCTGCACCAAAATCATCGATGCAATCGTCAATGCGAAAAACCATTTAGAATTTGGGAAGATGGAGTGGAAGTTGAATATTCAATTGGTGTTGATATCCACCCTTCCAGACTGCCGGGCCATAAATTAACACTGGCTGGTGTGTGGTGGTATGGAGACTTGAGATGCATGGTTCACCAAGGAAATTTGAGAAGGCAGAGATCAGAGTTGCTGATAGTGGATGGATTTCTGTTGCATGGAGAGATCATGAGTGACCTGTCTAAAAAGTATGGGCTAAAAACTGGATTGGTGTGAACTGCCATCACACCATTTGTATGGAGTGGAGCGTTAATGAATTTACCGGATTTAGAGTATGACTCTGGAAATGTTTTCTATATTTTTTAATCTTCTCTAAAAATAATGATTTATCATTATATTGATACATAAAAAAAGAAATTTGATTAATTCATAATTGAAATTTATTGATTCATAATAAAAGTAATTTTATTGATTCATAATAAAAGAAATAAATACAAATAAATGATATGTTTGAAGCCTGGGGAATTTTTCTGGCCGAATCAATCTCAAAAATCTTTGGTACTTTTCCGTTAGCCGGGCACAAGCGAAAAATCGCCAAATAATGTAGAATTCCACCAAATTTTGGTGACATTTGCGCCCGGCGACTTGGCTCGCGTTTGGTTCACAATTGGCGACATTTGCGCCCGGCTAACGGAAAAGTACCATTAAAATGATAGATTATAATGTTTCTAAACAGTTTGAAACTATTAGAGAGATGATCAAATGGGACTGCTTTGCTAGCAGCTTCAGAAATGAGCCTGTTTTCTCTCCACTTGTGTGCTATTTTGCCATATGTACTTAGTGGTATTCTTCATTTCCTATCACTAGAGTTATTATAATTTTTCCTCTCTTCTTTCGAGCTTCCATATATTTGTATAAGGCCATCGAACTTTCAACAAGTGTGAAAACGGCAATGATGGGTTTTTGAAATAATTTACTGTAGGAGGGTCATTCCAACAAAAATGGTACAATTCATGTCTGACATTTTTGAATTTTTTTTAGAAAATTTCATAATTACTATCAATTAATCATATTTTTCTATTTATTCTTCATTTAATTCTGTATCAGCAGGTATTTTTTGTTTTGATTTGGGAATTGATTTGAGTGACTTGTGAAGGTGTAAAAAATTTTTTATATGGAAAAAGAGGAAAAATCTTGATGTCCCAGCTACAAACTAGTGACAGTTAAAAGGTTAAATACTATAATAATATAAAATATCAATTACATTGCTTCTCTTTCATAAAAAGAATTTTAACAATAAAATTTGTTAAAAATGTTTTTTCTATGAAAAGGATTATTTATTAATGTCCCAGGATTTTGTGTCTTTTGATATGTCCACTTTGTTACAGTCATTTCAAAAATTAACTTGAATTTGATAGCACTTTTGAGGTGACTAAGTAATGCAAATTCCATTCTTGGTTAATCATTTTGAATTCAACAGTCAGCAAGCAAAGTAAGACTCATTCTTTTTCTCTAGTTGTTGATTTGGCATATTGAATGTCCACTATGTTACATTTATATTAATTTTTTAAAAAAGAAAGAAAATCCTGAAATTCCATATAAAGTAGTAATTTTAGAATTAATTTTTCATTTTATATTTGTTTCTTAATTATTTATGATTAGAAAGAGTTTTTTAAGCTTAGTTGTCCACTCTGTTACACTACATGTGTAACAGAGTGGACAGTATTTAATAGAGTAAATAATTTATCTTGAACAGTTCTGAAAATGTTTTTTCTGGACAATATGTTCTATAATAATTACTAATTATTATATAATATTTATGAACTAGAAAATCACCTGTCATGGTATGCCGGGTGCAAATTGCCTCTTCATTCGAGAGATTTCCCGTCAAATTTGACGTGTTAAAAAAGATATATATGTGAGAGAAATGTTTAACACTGATTGAAAATAAATAAAATAAACATATATTTTATGACAGGAAATATTTATTTTTATTTACATATTTCATTATTCAAAGCACCTTTTGGTAAACAACATTTCGTGTCTAAGTATTTTTATTGTTTTGTTTGTTATTTATATTTTTCGTTGCTTAACAATTTTATTATAATTCAATAACCATGAAATTCTCAGCTTGTCAAACGTAAGTTAAAATTTCAAAGGAATTCTTTTTCGAAATTCTAATCAACACAAAGCACTTCTTTGCTTGTCAAACTTTGCCAAAAAATATTATCAAATTATATCATCACGCTTGCAATAAATAATGAGATGTATTGTGGCATCCAAACTATATCACGCACATGATATACCACTGACGTAATTTACTACTTTCTATTAAAAAACGGAAATTAACTTAAAATATATGATTAATATAATTTAAAATTTCTTGGGAATTATTGATCATAGCGAGATAAATTTTATATCATTCGATAGAAAATTTTATTTCACTATTTTAGAGCTATTAAATTTGAAATTAGAACAACAATTACTCTTTTAAATTTGAAATTACTGAAATTTTGGTTCTCTAACAATGAAATAATGCTGTTTAACATCTCGCAGTGCTATGGCACGAGTTTTATTGTTGGTGATGTCAGAGCATTACCGAGAGACAGATCTGGGGTATTATATTAGTAATATATAATTAATATAATAGTAATCTTAACATTTCAATCTTCAAGAATTTAGTAACAAATTATGTAATTAGAAATAATAATTTGGTAACAGACAATGATAATAGAATTTAGAACATGAAAACTTTTTATAATTGTTCATTGGTATATGGAATGCCTAAAAAAATTTTTAAGAGTTTGTATCGATAAGAAATAGTTAGATCACTTAGAATAAAACATTCATTTTAGCATTTAATAGAATATTTATAATTCTTGGCTTATAGGTATGTATTTTTTCTTTTATTACTTATATTGTGTAATTTCTTTCAAATTGTCTACTGCTTTACTAGTTTCTGAATTACTACATAGATGGTGTCGGGATTTATAAAATACTAGTTTATACACCCGGCATTGCTTGAGATAAAAAATATTTTCAAGTATAAGTACTTATTTTAAGCTTAATAAAACAGTTTTTCGCAGCAGCGTCTTTTGGTTTTCATTCGTCCACTCCATTGTTATCTGACCCCCACGGCCAGCAGTTCAACCCTTCTCTTCCTTTTGTCTCCGGTCTTTGAATCAACTGTCACGAATCTAAGAATCCTTGATACTAAATTTTTTTTCTTCCTCGTCATTGCTACGGTGACAGTAGAAGCTGCTTCACATCTTGAGTTTTATTGCCATTATCCGAAGTACCTTTCGTTTTTGTGCCTGTGTGCTGCCTAATCAGAAAAACACTGCAGAGTGAGTGTTCCTTCTATTTCTCCTTTGGTTCTCTCCTTTCGGTAGTAACCAGACTTAATAACCTTGAATGAATTTACATGCTCATTGGGATCATTTAAAAATTTTCAAAAATTAAATAAAGCATCACATAGAGATAAATAACTAATCTCATTGGATTACTGTGCAAACAAATTGAAAGATGTGCAGGCTGCGAAATAAAAGCGGAAGTGAAAATTCTGTCATTCTTGTAAACATTCAACGACAGCAATATTTTTATCATAACTTTAACAGACGCAAAAACATGACTGCTTTTATTGCATTGTAGCGAGACTTGAAAAGTTAAACTTTTCTCTTTCTTTTGAATGCTTATAAAATAAATTAAGAACTTTAAGAAAAATCACTAACTGTAACTAACAATAAACTAAATAAAACAATTTTTCGGCGCTGCGTTTTCCGGTGTTCAGGCCTCCAAAACATTCAATGATCTTACACACTTATTAGGAGCATTTAAAATTGAACACGAAACATCGCATTATAATCAAACTAACGTCATTGGATTATTGCACATGCACAGTAAAAGTTGTATATGCTTAAAAATAAAAACTGAAATAAGAACATTGACTTGTTGTTAACGTTCAAATAAAGCAATATTTTCTTAATCATGCAGCACATGTGTTTCTGCCTCTGTTAATGAAATACGTGAATGGAGAATTTAATAAACAGTAAATTGGTCTGAACTTAATATTACAAGAATAGAAAGTATTGTTAAATATTGAGTTAAAATATATTTTTAAATGCTAATAACATTAGGAGAAAACACTTTATCCCAATGGAATTAATATCATTAAAAAGCTAATTTTCTGCTCTTTAAGATAGCATAAAAATTATTTTCTTGCAATAAATATTTCAGAAGTTATTGACAAAAATCGCCTAAGCATTAGGCTTAATAGCAGCTAATTTTCGGTATTTAGTTAAATATCTTAAGAACTAATTAACTCTGAACGTTGAAAATAGCACCATTGACCTACAAATGTGCTCTAGAATGTCGTGTGCAAATTTCATGTCGCTACCATTCACTGTTTAGGAGGAGTTCTTGTGACCGACGGACAGACAGATACATGTATTTTCTGCTTTATATTATAGATAAAACTCCTTAAAACATGATTGGATTCTAAATGTTTAAATACTTTATTTTATAAAAATTTAGATTATCATTTGATTACATAACTTAACTGGTTTTGAGATTTTAAATACAGCTATCATACTAATTCTTTTATATTAAATATATTAAATTATTTGGCTTATTTAAGTTGAATAAAAGTTAGAAATCTAGTTTTCACAATCTGTGATTTCAAGCTAAGTGGCGGTTTATATTGAAATGAGGATTACAGATAAAGGATAAGTAAACACATTGATTCTATAATTTATAGTGAATAAGATTGTATATTTTATTGAATGATGTATTTATTGTTTTTAGTGCAATATATTGATGTATTTCATAGATTTAATATAGGTACTTTCCATATATATAACGATGATATTTTGTTAGTGTTATAGTGTAAGAATTTTCTAAATTCCTTCATTTTAGGGTAAATTAGCCTTTTTGTTTTTTCAACAACTTTAGTAACAGGGATGGTTTGTACAGCAAAATTGATTTAACCTGGCTAAGCTTGTCCACAGCCAAGTTACTAATTTAATTGTTGAAAATGCCAATATTTGATTGTCTTTTTTCAATAGTTTTGATTGCAACAGAATTCATTTTACATGTTTAAACTTACCATTTGCTCTTAGTATCTATAGTATTTTCAATTTTTTAGATTATATTTTAGATTTGGTTAGTTTTTTTTATAGATAAGTTAAGAGTTTTTCTACTTGCATATATTAAGCACTATTACCTATAGGATCATAATTAAAATTTGGTTAATTAATAAGCTTTTTGTTTTTGCATTGCATTTTTTATGTGCATTTTTGCATTACATTTTGATATGTCTTGTTTACTTTGTTTTGTATGCTCATATATAATAATTATTATGAACACAATATACAATAACTATTTAAATACTCATTAATAATAGCTATGAATATTTTTATCTTTAAAATATTTATAATTATTAATAAATAAAACTTGAATGCTCAGAAACAAATATGCTGTGAAAGAAGTTAATTTTTTTTCTGATGGTCTCCAGCAATCAGTACAGACAGAAAAAGTTATACTTGTTTGATAGATATTTATCAAAATACTTCAAGGGAGGTACAGATTTCACTTTTTTGAAGCAAACCATGGAAATGGTGCAGTTTTGAAATGAATAGTGCATCATTATTGGTGCAGTATTAAAATGAATAGCTCACAGATTAGTAGCTTCTGGAAAACATTTTTCTTATGCTAATCAATTTTTTACAATGTTAAGGAACTGCACAACTACAAGATTATGTGTATCAAATAACAGATAAAGAAATAGAATCTGTAGCCAACATTATTTCAAGCAAAACACCTGTACTGAAAGGTATTATGTCTGTTCACCAAATGGCCACAACAGGGAGTGGCCTATTTCTTTATAGAGAAGTATCATGTTTTTGCCAGAAAAATGAAAATCCTTGTTGCTGTTTTGAGGAAAGAAAGAAAGAATATGCATGCCGCATTAAAGAGATTATTAAATAAAGAAGTAAAAAATATCAAGTCTTGGACATCTATTCTTCTGCTTCATCACAGAGTCTACTGAAGTCTTTGGTCATGAAGAATATAAGATGAGTAAAGAAGTGAGTGAAGAATGTGTAAAAGCAGGTGCATACATGCTGGTTAAATTTCAGGGTGATGGAATAAAAAATTTAACTTAGTACATTCATTGCTCTGGACGAGATATCTCGACCTTCAGGAATCTTCACTGTGCACTAGAATTTGACTTGCATAACAAATTTATTAAGTTAAACATAATAGATGTCCACAGTATACATTCACCTCTTTTTTTTAATTTATAAATCGTCTAGAGCAAGCAAGGTTACTTTTCGTCTTTCTTGGAGCTTGCATCTAATTCGCCCATAGCTATTTAAAACTGTTGATGAGGATATTTCCTATGTTCGTTTTGACCAAATTTTGGTATTTTACCTGTACCAAAGTTTAAATTGACAGGTGGACGTTTATACTATGAACTCCCATATGCTATTGATGTTTTCCAAAAAGTTTAACTTATTTATGACAAAAATTGAATTTGATAAAAAAAAGTATGTAAAAATAAAGTGTTTGTCTGTTTCCTTGTATAAAATTGCAGATTAATCCTATCTACTGCAGTCCACTCTGTTACAGATATGTCCACTCTGTTATAGAAGTATTTTTGTTATGATTTCAACATAAAAAAAATCCCTTTTCAGCAAGCTTGAAGGCAAAGGTAGATTCCTTTACGCTAATGTTACAAAACTAATGAAATATTACATATTGATCAATACAGACATAGCCAATGACTTTATTGTTTCTACACATTGCAATATTTACACTGCGATTCTGTGTTTTCATGACATTTAATTTCTTACTATATCAAGGTTTTATCCTTCCATTTTTCATTCCAAAAGGTTATGCTAGATTTATTGGTCAGTAAATTGGTCAATTTTTTTTTTATATCCTAGTACATAATCATTCAACATGTAGGAATCATAAAGAAATAAACATCCCAGCAGTGCAAATATCCCCTAGATACCATTAAGCCAGCCTATCTGAAACAGTAACAAGAAATTGACACGAATGAAGAACAACTCTAGATTAGTTTATTTCATCTAGGTTACTATATAATTGTACGAACATTACTTTCTCATATGGTGAAATCACATGACATGAAACATTTAAACATTACTAGAATGGGCTCATTTAGAGAACTTCCTGGTTACAGAGATAATAGTCACTAAATTCTTAACACATAAGAGAATAAAAATTATTAAACATTGTGAGTTCCAAATTTAACACGTGTGTCTAAAGCATGGGATATCAATGCAGCCATTTTGAACAAGAAATTTAAATCTCCATCGACAGTTAAAAGCAAACACTCAGCAGAAAACCCCAAAACAATTTTAAAGTTAATGATATATTTTTCAATATAAAAAAGGATAAAGGGACTCTTATATATATATCTTTTTGGGCTATTTTACATTGAATTTATTAAACAAATCTTGGTGCAGCCATGTTTAGTTAAATATGAAATTAAATTAATCTGTCAAATTAACTAATTATCAAATTAACTGTTTGAGTAATTAAATTAACTATTTATTTAAATAAAATTAAATATTTAGTTAATTGTGACATCTTCACTAAAACCTTTTTTATGGCTCATAGTATATGCCAGCAATCTTAATCTTGTAATGACCTAATAATTATCTTAATTTAAATAAAAGTTATTGTGTCTGTATGTATGCTCCACATCTCCTCCTAAACCGCTGGACTGATTTCAACCAGACTTGGCACACTTTTTATTTAAGAAAAGAGAAAGCTCACCTTAACTTTTCAAAGCCTCAAAGTTACTTACAATTTCAGTTAATTAAAAATTAAGCAAGGCGTTTTTCCGCGATATCTTTCGAAAACATTATCTCACAAAACTATTTTTACACCTTATTAAATTTTTTTTTAAATTAGCATTTCAGTGACAAAAATTTCATTTCCATACAATTTGTTTCTCTCATTTTAATATTTTTGCAAAATTAATTTTATACAGAATTCGTAACAATATTCTTTATTGTTGAAGGAATAATACAAATATATATAGTTGCTACAATATATTCACAGAATAATACTAAAAGAAAATTTTAAAAGTAGACGATTAACAATTTATATCAGGACCAAATAATGATTTATTTATTTTTCATTCTTTAAATTAATGAATAATTAACTAGTTAATTTAATTGTTTCAAAATATTCATTGAAACCTTTCTTTTTCTTTAGTAATTGTTAACGAAATTTGAAGTATCTATATAACAAATAATAATTCATGGAGAAAACGGCTGTTTTTAAAAATTGTTTGTTTCAATTGATATCCTCATTTTAATTAAAAACGTTTCAGATCAGAAAGTGAATTTGTGTATTATAATTTTTACACAATAGTAGTTTTTGCATTAAAAATATTAGACATGAAAGCTTTTTCAATAGGGAGCAAAGCCAGTTATATCAGCTTGTTTACCGTATAAAATGTGGAAGTGAATACGACTGATGGGAGCTCATAACTTCTAAGTAATTCTTGCTGTCAAAAAACTTTCAATATAAAAGTAGTTTGTTAAGATAAGGTGATAATTCCCCTAGTTGAAATTTTCTTTCTATCTTCAATCGTAACGGAGCTATGGGGAGAAGATAAATTGGGGGGAATTGAACATCACTTTTCAGCTCGTAACTTCTAAGCAATTGTAGCTGTCAAAAGCTTTTAATATAAAAGTTGTTCGTTCTAATAAGGTGATAATTTGCCTATTTGAATTTTTTTTTCCCTATCTTTAGTCGTAACAGAGCTATGGGGAAATAAAATGGGGGAGGGGATTGAAAGTGGCATTTTAGCTCATAACTTCTAAAAAATTGTAGCTATCAAAAAAGCTTCAATATATAAGTTGTTTATTATAAAGAGGCAATAATTCACCTATTAGTCCAGGCAACGAAGGAAAAATAGGGGAAAAAATGGTGTAGTTTTGAAATTTGGCACAGTTGTAGGGATTAGTGGCCTAAACAACATACTAAAAGTCCCCGACCGTGGGGGGTACAGGGGGGTTTAAAGGGTTGCTTTTTCAGTTTTTCTTAAATATTTCGAAAACTATGGGTTATAGAGAAAAAATCTCAATTACAAAAATAAACTACATTAAATTCCCTACAAGAAAAGACCTATATCTTTATTTTAGCATCAATAGTTAAGAAGATATAGGGAGTTGAAAAAGTGAGAATTTTTGAAATTCCTTATTGTAATGATAAAATCAATAAAAAATGCCGAAGTAACAACCTTCAGAAGCACCTCATGCCTATATAATAATTTTATAAAGGTAGTATTGTATGTGTTGAGAATAGTGGTGGCGTCGGGACGGGGGAAGGCACAAATATATTTGATGAACAGTCGTGATCCCTTCCTCCCCTCAATCCGTTTCTCTCCATAAGATCAATTCTAGTAGAGTCAACGAAGGAAAAATAGAAAAATAAATGGTGTAGTTTTGAACTTTGGCACAGTTGTAGGGAATAGTGCCCTAAACAACATATTAAAAGTCCCCAACGGTGGGGGTTACGCCGGGGGTACCGGGCGGTTTAAAGGGGGCGTTTTCAGTTTTTCTGAAATATCTCGAAAACTATGGGTTCTAGCGAAAAATACTCAATTACAAAATTAAACTACATTAAATTTCCTACAAAAACAGTCCTTCATTTTTTCTTAGGATGAATGGCTTAGAATATATAGAGAGAATTACAATAAGTGGTTGAAAAAGCTAGCTTCATTTTTAAGAAAGAAAGTTTTTATTTCAAATTGGCGGCTAACTATTATAACATTATATCTATAACATAATATTATATATATATATAATTATACATACCTACATAAAAATATGCATAAACACTTGTTCGTAATTAAATTTCATTCGATTCTTCTACTGCTCGATCGAGTTCGAACTCCTCTTCTAGAGGTGCACCATTAGTACGGATACCATGACAGCACATAAGCACTTACTTTTAAAATCAAATTCAAGTTGGGATGAACGCAAACAGGGGGTAGAACTTGATGTTAAAGGATGTCCATCTAAAACAGCTATTTTCAAGTCTCTTGTAATTGATTGAGGTCTCGTGTATTTTTTCCTGCAAGAAGCATGAAGAACAGTCTTTTTCTGTCCTCTGAATAGTTCGTGCTTCCCATCTTTTCTTGCAATACTTGCCTTAATCAACGCATCTATTCCTTTTTCACCTACACCACACTTATCAGTTACAACATAATCTTCACATAATGAACACTTTTCAGCCATTGCATCATACTGTGAATCTATAAATAATGTTAATATAACGCACGAGCACTAACACACACAGGAAACGTCTGTATTCGTTTGTTCTACTAAAACTGTTATTCCAGTATTCGCCCAGAGTTATACATTCTAGTAAAATCTGGAATTCCCCAACACATTTTTACAGTGAGTGATATGTTGACTAGGTGTTGAAAAACATATGTTGTGAATGTGGAAAAAATGAATGTTGCGAGCTTTTATGTTAAACTCATCATATTTATGTATATTTAGATTATATTGTCTTAATATACTCATTTGGAGCGTTTACAGAACCAAGCGACTGAGTAGAAATTATCCTGTGGAGGGGAGGAAGTGATGACGACAGTTCATCAAATATATTTGTGCCCCCCCCCGCCCCGACACCACCACTATTCTCAACACATACAATACTACCTTTATAAAATTATTATATAGGCATGAGGTGCTTCTGATGGTTGTTACTTCGACATTTTTTATTCATTTTACCACTTCAATAAGGAATTTCAGAAATACTCACTTTTTCAACTCCCCATATATTCTAAACTATCGATGCTAAAATAAAGATGTAGGGAATTTAATGGACTTTATTTTTATAATTGAGTATTTTTCGCTAGAACCCAGTTTTCGAGATATTTAAGAAAAACTGAAAAAGCCTCCCTTTAACCCGCCCCCGGGCGGAGCCCGCGGGGGCGGGGACTTTTAGTATGTTGTTTAGAGGACTATTCCCTACAACTGTGCCAAATTTCAAAACTACACCATTTATTTTTCTATTTCCCTTCGTTGACTCGACCAGAATTGATCTTATGGAGAGAAGCGGATTGAGGGGAGGAAGGGATCACGACTGTTCATCAAATATATTTGTGCCCCCACACTACCACTATTCTCAACACATACAATACTGCCTTTATAAAATTATTATATATGCATGCGGTGCTTGTGAAGGTTGTTACTTCGGCATTTTTTTATTGATTTTACCATTACAATAAGGAATTTCAAAAATTCTCACTTTTTCAACTCCCTATATCTTCTTAACTATTGATGCTAAAATAAAGATGTAGGTCTTTTCTTGTAGGGAATTTAATGTAGTTTATTTTTGTAATTGAGAATTTTTCTCTATACCACATAGTTTTCGAGATATTTTTAAGAAAAACTGAAAAAGCCCCCCTTTAACCCCCCCCCCGCGCGCAACCCCCACGGGCGGGGACTTTTAGTATGTTGTTTAGGACACTATCCCCAACAACTGTGCCAAATTTCAAAACTACACCATTTTTTTTTTCTATTCGTCGATTTTTGGCCTTCGTTGATTGGACTATATTTTGAGTTTTCATTCCATATTCAATCGTAAAGGAATTAAAGGAAAATGAAATTTTCAGTCCCCCACCATTTCCACCCCCTTTTAGCCCATCTACAAACTCGGTCGATATTTTCAACGAACTTACAACATATCCCTTGCCGGTTAAAATCTAATCAAAATTACTCTAGTTATCGTGTTCACAAGATAACATGGGCAAAAGCGTTATATATATACACATCTCTACTAATAAAATGGAAAAGAACATTTTGCTCTCTATTCTCATAAGGATTAGAGCTGCAAGATTGAAAGCAGGTGGAAGAGACTGCAAATGATGAGAGCTTTCAAACAAGGGATAACATGCATAGGTTAAAACGTACTTTAAGTTGGGGGAGAGGAGGGGAAGGGTGGGGAAAATCACTTTTCAGCTCATAACTTCTATCAATTTTAGCTATAGAAAAAGTTTAAAAGCAAAAATTGTTCGTTATGATAATGCAATAATTCGCCTAATTTGAATTTTCTTTCTATTATCAATTGTAAAGGAATTATGGGAAAATGAAAATTTCCACCTCCTTTGAACTGGATAGCCCATCTACGAACTCGACAGAGATTTTCACTATCCTTGCAACATGTCCCATGCTGGTTAAATTTACATCAAAATTACTCCAGTTATCGTGTTCACAAGATAACATGGGAAAAAGCGTTATATATATATGAACTTTTTAACGAAGAGTGGTTTGGGTTCTAGGGGCCATGATCGGTGAAGATCTGCAGAAATTTTCCAAAAGTTGTGTCATGAGAACCATTGCAATAGGTAGACTTCCTATAAGGAATCTACCTAAAATCAAAACATTTTAAATTAGAGTTTTAATCTGTTTAGAAATATGCAATTTGTAACTAGAATGGTGTAATTCTGATTTTATTTAACTCTATTTAATATGTTAAGCTCATTTGTGTTGTAGTTTTTTAAATTTTTGCATTTTGGTGTATGAAAAATAGCAATAAAATGTAAGAAATGCCTTTATCGTGAAATTTTACTGCATTTATATGAAAGAAGTGTTCATTTGTTTGTATTGCACAAAATGTTTTGAAAAATAAAAGTAGATTTTTTAATTTAATGCAATATTTTAATGTGTAACAGAGTAGACAAAATCTCCCATTACAAATAAAAACTATGAAAATCAGATATTAGTGCTAAGTTTAGCTAATTAATTTTTACAATGCAGGTAAATTAAATCCTTTTGCTGTTATTTGACATTAATTTTAGTTAATTAGTTGGCTCAGGGAAAAAAAATAATAATTGAAACATCAAATCTACCATTTTCATTTGAATGACCCAGGTGCTACAGCTTCAGTAGACAAGCTGCCATTGTTCTATTTTAACTGTTATCTGATAGTTTGCACTCTTAATTATTAATATATTTTACTAGCATAGTATATATTCCTTTTATTGTATCCTTATTTCAAGAAGGTTCTGAAGTTTTTGCAATTTTTAAAAAATTACCTCTTGTCTTCTGTTTCCTTTGATATATTCTATTTCTATGATACTTATTATATTCAGGGAACTAACTATAAATTACCTGGATTTTTATTATTCATTTTTTTTCCTTCTAATTACTTGCTAGAAAAAGGTCGTCAACAGGACCTTTGTTAAAGTATTTGGTGTCCTTATTCAATAATTTTTATGTTATTCTTAATTATGTTAGTTCCTCTTTTTGAATGTACTATTAATGATTGCATGTTTTTTGTTATATTTCTTGCTAGGAATAGCCAGAATTGATTAACTCTAGATAACAGATTGGATTTATTGATACAGCATCCAACTTTATTGTTGTAAGCCAAAGGCAATCATGAGCTGAAAATAGTATAATAAAATACCCCTTTTATCCTGTTACTGTCAAATATTGGAAATTTATTTATCAGAAAAGAAGAGTCTTTATCATGTAAAACATTATGAAAAATCGTACATACTACCTCAAAACAATTGTATAAACAATTATTTTACAAAAATAAAGTTGTAGAAAGTAGAATCTACAGTAAAATCTATATAATAAAAGTTTCTCCATGATTATATTTGCATATCAGCTCTTTTTTCTTGAGGACATTTGACATTGGCTGCCTTGTTTGTATAATCCTTGTAGTTCATTCCTTCTTATATTTTTGTATAAAATATTGAAGCAGTTCTCTATAATAAAGAATATAAAAACCTTATTTTAATATAGAGAACTATGGCTTTTAGATTAAGAGATAAATATGATATCCGAAATTGTATATGTGGAGCATGTGATTCTTTTATTCTTCTGAAGTTTTATTTTCGCATAAACACTAATATATATCAGGGGCAGATTAAACTCTGTAGGTGCAATTGGCCAATGCAAGCTTCATCCCGCCCCCCATTTCTCCTTCCAAAATTGGACATTTTTGATGGATTTTAATTTAATATCTGTATAAGCAGTATTTAAGTAAGAAATATTAGGATGAACTGAAATCACAAAACATTTAATTATGAGACACCTTGAAGAGAGTAGATTTCAGTATCTCACATATAAAAAAATTTAAAATTAATTTTAAACAAATGGTAAAAAGAATTACATAATTTTTTAATGCATTCTAAATACTCAAATACAAAGTTTGTCAGGGCTATTGACTTGCGAGTCAGTCAGACAGTTGCAAAAAAATTAAACTACACTGCCAACAAATTTGAAAACAAAAAAAAAAATCCCAAGAATTAGGTACAGATATTTAAATGATTATTTATTTTAATTGTTATATGAATATGTTTGAGCACATGGCACCTGTAAATCAAATCAAAGCAAGAACTTGGATTACCTTGAAAACACTGACGAAAAAAATCTTGTTTTTGTTTATTTGATTGTTTATTTGCTAATTCAGTTCTGGTGCATATAATCTACAGGGTTCGTACGCTCCTTGAAAATGATTTTCATTTTCAAGCACTATGGAAACTCCTTGAATTTGGGTTTTACTCCTTATAAACACCTTGATTTTCAATTTTTAACATTTCTTTTATTAAATGTGTCCTAAGTTTCACTGATAGAAAGGATTCTACATCGCCGCCGTATCAATTATCCAGTATTTTGCATTGCTCTTTCTACGATTTGATGTTCATCTTCTATCCAAAATTTAATAATTGGTTTTAAGTGCCAGTCAGTAATAACCAAAACAATAGAATGGTGTAAATTGAGAATGTTATTTCTCTTGGATTATTTCGAAAAATTAACTATTTCTTTAAATTGTAACATATGATTTGTTGTAAAGGACATATATTGTGACGGTGGAATTGAAGAAAAATAGATACTATTAATCAATTTTAGCTAAATTAGTTTTAATAATCAAGAAATTTTGTTAATTTTATTTTCTTCGTGTACTATTTTATAAGCAATGAAAATGCCTAAATCCATGTCTCTCTTTGCACCTCTATATTTTAAATACTGGATCACTGCACTACATAAGGTGCACAGTGAGGAAATTATTTAAGAATTTAAATTCTAAAAAAAAATTAATGGAAATAGTTTTTTATTTGAAAAATGGTAAATCATGGCATGTAATGAACTATTTGAACTTTTGGAGTAGTTGTATAATTTTATAAAAAATTGTGTGTCTAAGCGGCACCACTCTACTTATATATAAATAGATTTAACATGGCATTCTTGGATAAATCAGCTCAGTAAAAAATAAAAGAAATAAATATAACCACATTTATTTGAGTTATTAGCAATGTTTTAAATACTCTAATATAATTTTTGTGTACTTTAAAAAGGGAACTCTTTTTCATGTGTAAATATTGACTCCTTGAAAATTTTGAAATTACTCCTTGATTTTTAATTTAAAAAATCAGTAAGAACCCTGATCTACTTTAAGAACAAAGAAATCTTTATTTGTGCATGTGTGATGCTTAATTTTTATTTCAGAAATGAAAAAGATCGTGACAAGGCATTGAAGGAGTTGAATGGCTACCAGTGGAAAGGAAAAACACTTTCTGCAAAAGTAATTAATCTTAATTCTAGAATAAATAAAATATTAAACCCTGAGGGAAATTTGTTGTGTATTCTGTAAGGTATTTCATATATGTGAATGAATCCAGTACTGGGCTAGGTTGATCCAGTCAAGTGCTAGGTTGTGTATCAACATTGCTGATAACATATTGTATAATAATTTCCACCATCATTTTTGTGGTGTTTGATACAATGTATAGCATTTATTTTAATTACAATTATATATTCTTTGCTTTCTGTTTTTGTCATTTATGCTTTTATGTGTAAGGATTTTTGCTAATATTTTTTTCCTTCTAAATTTAGAATAACCAGATTTTGAAATAAAATGTTTAAAAATGAATAGGATATCCATATTCATATTGTGTTAACTTTTCTCTTTTTGAGTAGTTTTTAATAAGGTAGAACATTGAAAAGAATAGGTGCTTTTCATTTATATAAAAATGAATGGTTTAAAATTCTTTTCGCATATTGGAAGATTTATATATGAAGTAAAAATGTTTACTATGTTATATATATATATATATATATTTCTTCTTTTAAAATATAAAAATTTTGCTTGCTTCAGAAAGCCAATCCAGCTGCTGATCCAATGGCAAAAAAGAGGAAAGCAGGAGAATCTGAAGACTGTTCCGATCCCAAAAAAAGCAAAAACTGAAGAACCCATAGAATTAAAGTTGGTGACTATTTAATAATATGTGATATTGACAAGCAACATTTATTGACAAATATATAGTTTTTCTGGAGTATTTTTTATTAGTTGTAAATTTAAAAGATCTTTGGATGTGAATCTCTGTTATTTGTTTATATTTTTATTCAGTTATTTTTAAATTGTATAACAGGCTCAGTATCTCTACTAATAATAAAGGAGAATGTGTGTGTGCTGGTGCTATACAGGGTAGACCGCTGGACTTAGAACTACGAAATTAGTCACAGACATCCTTTGGAGGGTGGGAATGAGCACCTCTGAGCTGGTTTTTTCTTATTTTAATTCAAATTTTAATTAATTAAAAAATAAGCAAAATTTTAAAGTTTTCCCTTAATAACTTTCGAAAATATTACATCACAAAAATCATTTTTATACCGTCTGAAAGCTAAAAAAAATTATATTTTCAATTATATCAATTAAGTTCCTGTAAATTTTTTTCATTAATTTAAAAAAATGTTTCAAATATTTTTTGGCTTAATTTACAATACTTTTTATTGTTGCAAAGCAACTCAAACCGTTTTCATTGTTTAAATGAATATTTATTCGCATGTTTCTCTTTCCAGGGTTCGTACGCGTCCTTAAAAGTCCTTACTTTTGCATTTAGTCCTTAAACAGGGTTCCCACGGTCCTTAAAAGTCCTTAAAAACTCCTTAATTTTTATTTTGAAAATTAAGGGCCCTTAAAAGTACTTAATTTTGGTTCAAGGTCCTTAAAAGTCCTTAATTTCCTCTATCGCTAGTTGATTCAAGCAATTTAGTCTTCAAAAAAAAATTTTAAGACTAAAAAATTTTTTAATTTAGTCTTCTTTCGCCTACAATGCGAAGCGCCTGCGTCGAGGCTAGAGCATTCTGAGAGAAGAGAACGCGTGTGTGTGGGGGGGGGGGTGCTGCAGGCAAGATTTCTAGTATTGATTAGAGTTATTTCTTGAATACTTGATTTTGGTTTGTTCAATCTTGTTTTCCCCCATGATGAAACGTATTCAGTGAATTTTTTGCTGATGTTGAAAGTTTTCCTACGTATTCATAACTTTTAGCTGCTGCTAGAGACAGAGGTTTATTGTATTGTATAGTTTATGTTTCCGGGTAAATTTTTTTATTAATTGTGCTTAATTTAATCGTATCATATAGCACCTGACATAGGAACACAGCATTTTTTTATTGGTGTCTGTCTTGGAAGAAAGTTTTAAAAAAATCTTCAGTTCTTATTTATTAGTATTTTTAATTATTGTTGTTACCTGTTAATAGTTTTTGTGTCAGTATTTTCAACTGTTAATTCTAAGTTGAATAAATTAATACGATTTGAATTTCTTTTGTAATGTGTATTCTTTGCATGTTGATAGAGTTTACATTCACAAATAATATTCATTTACCTACATTGTTGATGAAGCGAAAATTTTCGTTTCCACATGACTTCTATGAATACTTTGATATGTAATTCAGGGAAATGATTAATTAACTTTTAAGTAATTATGGATTTTTAAGGAGCAGTAACATGTTTTTAAGATACATAATTATACTAAAAACTAAACAGTACTATAATAAATACAATCATATCTGTATTTCTTGCAATATGGTGGAATCGTGTGTTTTTTTGAGAAAGATAAGAATTGGCTTTTTTTTCCATACAGTAACTGTGTGTATATGTATATTTGATAAATAATTTATATAATATTTTTAAGGTCCTTAATTTTTTTCAAAAAAAGTCCTTAATGTTTTCAAAAATGTCCTTAATGTTTTCAAAAAAAGTCCTTAAAAAGTCCTTAATTTTTTTCAAAAAAAGTCCTTAAAAAGTCCTTAATTTTTCAAAAAAAGTCATTAAAAAGTCCTTAATTTTTGTTTTGAAAAAAGAGTGGGAACCCTGTTAAAAGTCCTTACAAACCCTTATTTTTATGCCCCATTTTTAAAAAGTCCTTACTTTTCACTCTGCCATTATTAAAAAATTTAAAATTTCACCGATTATCGTTTTTCTAATTCCTCCTCGGCGGCTCTAATCTCGGTCGACGTGGCTCTCGCGGAATGCGGTGGGGGGGACGACACTGCTCGCATTCTACGAATCCATATCCATCGCACACACTTTGGGAAATAAGGGAGGAGTTACAGATGGCCTTTATTGGTCCATGGTTCCATAGGAATGATTGTCAAAAGTGCTGTTACCATTTTAGAACAGTATCAAAGTTATAAACTTTTACTTCCATTTTTTGCCAGTGATGTTTTTAAAACTTGTTAATAATTGCATTCAACATTTCAAAATTTTGAAACCAGAGAATGAAAGAATTGAGAAACCTGAGACTTTATGCAAATTCAACTTCAGTGACCCAAACTTGTATAATGATAAAAGTTAAGTGCATTTAGGATTTTCTGCAGTGCAACTAATAAAAGAAAAGATAAAAAGTAAGGAATTAGGAGACAAGGATGTTTTCACACTCAGACAGGATAGTCGGAAAAACATCATAATAATGATAAAACATTTCATGCAGAAATGTCCTGTGAATTACGCACTAGTAAGACCTACGATTTGCATTGATCCACGAGTAATGTCTGGATATCCCGAAAAAGCACAGGAAAAAATGAAAAAGGTATTGATTGTATTGTCGCAAAATAAACTTATTTTGGGAAAAGATTGCGACAAATTTTGTTACTCTATGCAGATTTTCTGTTAAATATTGTAAAGCCAAATTCATTTGAATTTACTTCTTTCAATCCAAAGAGTGATTCCCTTGATAATTTTTTGCAAACTTATTTTAGCAATAATCATTATGAAAAAGTTTGGAAGATTATCAAAATGGTATTAATACTGTCACATGGACAATGATTTTTTTCTGTGAACAAGGCCCTGGAAATAGAAAATTTAAAGGATGCTTCATATATTTTCCAGTGTGTAAATCATGAATTTTTTAAGCTGTCTGGGGCTATTTATGACTTAAAAATTACTAAAGAAATGAGGACGGCTGTCACCTCAGCTAGAGCAAAATACATGCAGTATTTAGAAAGTGAAAGATCCAAAGAAAAGACAGAAACAAAACAACTGAAACGAAAAGCTATAGAGGAAGAAATAGATTTTTTAAAACAAAAGAAAATGTTCCTCCAAACGGACATGCACCAAACAAATGAGAAAGCAAATGATTTAGCTAACGAGGCTGAAAAATCAAAAGACATAAATTTATTTATTCAATCGCATGAACTAAGAAAAACAATTTCTGAAAAAGAAATTAAAATAAATACCTTGGATGTAAAATTGAATGAAAAAAGTTTGGAATTAAAAGATATTTAATTTGATTACCAGTTTCATGGGTTTTTTTCCCATCAATTTATTAACTCATGTAATAATTAAGTAATGTATCTTTTATGTTTTATATTATAATTTATCATCTATTAGGTTGAATTTGCAAAAATGAGATTTTATTTAAAAATGCGTGCGACAATTCGTTAAGTTTATTCAATTTAGAGGTCCTTATTTTTTGGTTTTTTTAGTCGTTAAAAGTCCTTGATAGTCCTTGATTTTCTTTTAAGGAAATGTGTATGAACCCTGCTTTCATTGTTGAAAACTAAGGTAATGTCTTTAATAGTTTTAATCAGCATAATTTCATACAGCTAATATGGTGCTGGACGTAAAATGTGCCTTTACATTTTAAAGTGAAATTATGTTCCCTTGGAACAAGCTGTTTCGCCGAAGGTGGCTAGTGTAAAATAAAACAGAAAAGTATTTATAAACAATCTATTAATAATTATTAATTACAATTATAATTATCTGCTTTTTTGTTTTACAAAAATATTTGGTTTAATGGGATATCGTCATTGTTACTTTTTTTACTTGCAACTTGAAACTGCCTTATTTGAAAGGGGTAGTTTAAGGTTTGTGATTCATTAAAAAATTTATTTGCTTCAAAAAGCAATCAACTCAAGTAAAGCGAATTCAAATGTGATAATTAATTGAAAGGTAATGATAGGAAATAAATTTTATGATAAGAAAAAAGACCTAAGAAAAGTGATATTCAGTATTTATTCACATATATTTGGATCCAATATGCTTTTCATGTGTTTATGTTAGATAACTTGTTGATTTGTACTCTCATATTTTCATTTCTAACATTTCTGATCATCATAAAAATAATAATACTGTAAAGTACTCTCTCAGTTATATTTTAAAAGCAGTGCTTGTTCTTTTATATGTGTATAAAAATGTTATCTGTACTACTTGTGATTGTTTCAATTTGTGTGTCATGTTTTTACAGTGCTGTATAATGCTATAGTATTGTAGTTAGTGTACATTTATTTATTTATATTAAAGGTTAAAAAATGCTGTCACGCCATACTGGAATATCCCTTATGAGGAGCAACTGAAGATGAAAGAAGACGAGATACATAAGTTTCTACAGAAACTTAGCAAATCAATTGAAAAGGTTAATTCTTCTTTAAAGCCAATCCTTTCAAAGTACAGGTATAAATAAATTTAAACTAAATTACCTTTTTAACTATTTGTAATTTCATATCACTTTTTAATCTGAGTAACATTTCTTAATTTTTTTACAAAGTATACTAATTGGAATTTTTTTAATTTGGACTTGGTCTTAACATCTATACTTCCTTCATTGTGTTATCTGTAGAAATGCTGTGAAACACTGAAGAAGTTTTCAGTAATACTTTAATATGTGAATACATGCATTTGAATTGTACAGGGATGCATTTTCATCTACATATTTACAAATTATTGCAAAAAATGCTATTGCTGAATACAATTTACGTACTATAAAAGTCTATATACGTGTTATAAGATTTCACAAACTTTCTTTATTTATATATTTATAAGTAAAGAAAGGTGATTACATAGTTGAAAAAGATGAGTCAGGAGTTGCAAAAAATTATCTTTATCTTCATTGTCTTAAGGCTTTTTTCTTTGGTAGTTTCCAATATAAATTATGTTCATTAAAGTAACTCAATATTCACCCACCCATGACTGTTATTTGTATGAGGAAAGCACAATATTTGCAGTTGCTAGCAAGAAGAACCTAGTGTAAAGTGCACTATGAGATTGGTCATAATAAGGCAGCATCAAATATAAAGGAGAATTCTTGTTTAATGGAATGCAGCACTGATCCAAAAAATTGATTAAGTATTTTAAAAATGTTCACAATGTGGACTGAACCAGACTTTTTTTTGAGATGGTCATAACCAAAAAAAAAAAAAAAGGATCTTTTAAGTAAATTTAATTGAACCACTGTGCAGCTTATCAAGAAAGAAGATTTCTCAAAAAACTGGTTGGTGTGATTTGAAATTACTGACATTTTATGCCATTCAAGATTTATTTTTAATTTTTAATAGGATGATCCAAAGTATAATTATTAATTCTTAAAACATTTTTCTCCATTAAAATTTTTCTTTTGTACATAAACTACTTAAACTATGTTGTCACTTCATTATGTTACTGTTTTTGAAATTTAACAAGAATGTCACACATAACATATGAATGCATCCTATGCAATTTTTCCAGTTCTTCATATTTATTTTACTTTAATAGTCATATAGCTTTCCTGTCCTTAACTTTATTCATTACAAAATACTTACTTATAAAACATATTTTGTAGTATATTCTGCAATGTTTAAGAAATGATTTTTTAATTTCCATATAGAAAAGAAAACTATTATCAGTGCTGTCCATTGCAGCCAATAAAAAGATCACCTGTTACTACAGCCTACAGAAATAAATGTGAATTTACTGTGGGAAGACATCTGTATACCAAAGAAAAAACTGTTGGCTTTCGATTGAATTCTTACAAAGAAGGTTCTATGAGTGTTGCAGAGCCTGATGATTGCATTAACATATCAGAATCTATGCTTAAAGCTGTTAAGGTTGTGATTTCAACTTTCCTTTTAGAACATATTTTTCATAAAAACATAATATCTCTTTGACTATTCTTCCTACAATATCATAATGCTATTTATCATGCTTTATTTTCATTTTAAATCTCTAAAATATTTTGATCAATAGTTGATATTTAAAAGAATGGAAAAGAAAGTTTTGAAACTTTTGTTTAAGTTTCTTAACAAACGGTTAAAATTTCAGGGAAATCCATCATGTTGTTTTCTGTTTTTTACTTATTGTTTTCTGAAACATAATAAAGATTTTATGTATGTTTCAGAGTTTTCAGGCATACATCAGAGAATCGGATAAAGATGTCTACAATCCTGAAAATCATGCTGGTTATTGGAGGCAGCTTACTGTGAGGACTTCTAATAATGCTGATGTTTTGATAATAATTGTAATGCACCCTCAATCATTGTCTGAAGTAAGTGCATAACGTAGTGTATGGAATCCTATTTCTTGAATACTTGAATCACATTATAAAAATTTTACTTATAAAATTCAATCACCTTTATTTACACTTTTTAAAGAATTTTTATTTGGGGAAGTTTAATGAAAACTTGCCT
>BGPR01022419.1:9878-23173 GCA_013235015.1 Araneus ventricosus | reverse complement strand
TTTTAAATTTAAGATTACTAAAATTTAGGTTCTCTAACAACGAAATAATGCTGTTTAATGTCTCGCAGTGCTATGGCGCGAGTTATATTGTTGGTGACGTCAAAGCGTTACCGAGAGATCTGGGCTATTATATTAGCAATAACGAAAAATAATGTACAATATCGTGCAACATGTCCTGAATTCAGTAATTTAAAACTTTATTGTCCTTCGCTATTTCTGCATGAATGAAAAAACTCAGCACGAATTTGATTAATCCATAATTCTAAAATCACAATTTATCTCAGGAGGCTATATCTATCTGCGACAAAAATGGATTTCTGAGATTATCTAAGTTGAGTGTTGTGATGTGTAGATAAAAAAATAAAGGTTATGTGTTTTTTATTACCATTTCATCATATCTTATTTAACGGCTTTTTTTATTTTGATTTTGTTCCTTTTATTACAATTTTCAATACTAAAACTGTATTTATGAATGACTGAGTGGAATGTTCGTAGACCTCTTGATATGATAATCCAGATATTAAAGAAAAATAAGTCAAAATTTGTGTCTTGTTTTTCTCCAACGTCTGGGTTATCATATCAATAAGTGCTGGATCATTCTATTACGAGAGATACGGAATACTCCGTCGATTTACATTATGCGACTGCGTATTACATAAATCACAGAGAACGAGTCACATAGTATAAATCATTAAATGGTCTATAAAATTCGCATAGAGGTTGAATAATGTAATTCTCTGTTAATATATCTCTGTGTAACGAAACTAGAATTATGTAAAATGCAGTTAACGTCTCTGGTGTAAAAAAAGAATGTTTTCAGAACTTTACTGTACAAAATAGCAACAAAAACAATTCCATGGGAGACTTTTATATTTAAGATCACTCAAATGATCTTCAAGATCTCCAAATGAGTGATAAAACCACGAAAATATATAAAAAAATAAATATTTATAAAGTTAAATTTAAGCAATTTAAATTTCACATTTCGATTCTTCAACTATCAAAACAAGATCACAAAAGAGAATTCTAAGACCAACGTTTTTTCATTGGTTGCCATATATCATCCGGTTGCCATATCAGTAGAAAATTAAAGTCAAATCAAAATAAATTGTAAATTATAGATGGAGCTGTTGTCATATTAAAATATTGAATTAAATAGTATTACTGTTATAATTAATTAAGTATTGTTAAATATAAATTAAATAGAATTAAATATTTTACAATATGAAACAGTTACAAAATATGGTACGTTGAAGATTGTTGAAGTAAAAGTATTTTAAAATTTAATACAGCCATAACAAGAAATATTATAGCGAAAAACAAATACACTTGTGTATTTACACGATAATGGACCTTATGCACCGTTTGGGTTCGAGAGTATAGAAAAACAGCTGTGGAGGAATAAACAAAACGATCGGCCTATAAGTGACTCAGAAATAAAAACAGTTCTGAGTCAGCTGTTTAAGACTGGCCAATGGCTGCCGCCGGCAGGTCACGTGTCGGAGGATGTGACGTCACATGCATAAGGTCCATTGTGTGTTCTAACAGAGAATACACAAGTATATAAAATACCGAAACTCGAGTGAATCAGAGTGAACCAGCGGGAGTGTTCTCCCCTAAACTTTCTAGTATACTTCCCCAAAAAGGTGCCGTTTCGCCTCGAACCTACTGTTATCCAGAATCTAATAACTATCAGAAGGTTTTTCATTATAGTGATTGAAAAATATCTAGGTAAAGAATTCAAAGAGAGGCGTACCGATTAAAACGCATCTATCGCACACTGCTAGGTTTCACTCTTGCCGTCTCTAGGACAAACTGACGTAATTCGCTCCTTTCGGGAGCACAGACTATTGCTTTCGTACGCATGCGCGTGGAATGTGGTACAATAGTAAATTATACAGACCGACAGACAGTCAACCCTTTGACGGATTTGGCCCAAAATTTTATACGGACCTACATTCATGACGATAAAACTGTGTACCAAATTTTATGCATCTAGCTATTCAAGTGTTTGAGTTATAGTGTTCACATGACTTCGGACATACAGACAGACTTCCCTTTGGCGGAGTTTGTCCAAAATATGACAGAAACCTGCGAATTATGTGTAAAGACCACATACCAAATTTCATCTCCGTAGCTCTCATAGTTGTCGGGTTATCGTGTTCACAGACAGAGAGACATAATTCCCAAATTGTGTTTTTCGGACACAGGGAGGACTAAAACGTGGAGATTCGTCAACATCTCGAGTTCGAATGTTTTGACGATTACAATACTTTCTCTTTGTGTACTTCGTATACGAGAAAGTAAAAATTGATAAAAAAATTCCATCGTTGCCAACAGGAACGAGTGAAGTTAAATAAAAACGTTTAAAAAACAAAGTCTTTTGCTTTCATTGCCATAAAGCAGGGTGTTTTGAAAAATAAATAATCGGCAAGTTCCACGGATCTTTCGACTTGGATTTCGCGCCCTGTCTTTGTGCCGTTCTGAAGTTATTCGGAAAAGAAACAAAATTTTAAAAATGCACCTTTTTCACTCGATTCGTTTATCATCAAAGTTGAAATCATTAATGCGTAGCTTTATATTTTAGGAACAATTTTAAAATACATCTTACACTCACAGGAATTAAATTTTGATAAAAAAAAGTGCTTTTAAATATTCGGGTTTTTTTTAAATATTCAATCGATGATAGCAAATACAGTGCACTCCCGATTATCCGGTTAATCACCGGGAGGGATCGCACGGACAATCGAAAAACACGGATAATCCGGAAACTCCTTTTTATTAAAAGAAAAAAATTAACATCAGTACAAAAATATAAAAATTACTCACATTTGCATGCTGTATAACATCAAACTAGGAATTTTCCTTTTAACATTTACTGCTTTAAAAAATCTGTAATGCGTTTTTGCTTCTGCTCTTTGTTCATGTCTTGTCGTATATCGACACATAATCTAACAAAGTTTCCACAGATTGTAGAGCAGCAGAAAGAGAAATTGTATTTCTCTCATTTAGTGCATTTTCTGCATCAGGACTAGCTGATTCTCCATAATCAAGTTTTTGAAGGATTTCTAATTTTTGTTTAATATTTCAAACGTTTCGTTTTCGTTTCACACCACTCATTTTTACCGGTAAAAAATTTCACGTTACTAACTGACGATAAACAAGACGCAAAAACTAAAGGAACGCGTGCGAAAGGGAAAGAGGACGAAGAAGTTAAAGAATGACGTGTCAGAGAGAAGCGTGTTCGTACGAGAATGAGCTAGCAAAAAGTGGATGATTCATTTCTCGGAAAATTAGGTGTTGAATCGGTAGAGATTGCACGTGGAGGAAGAAAGAAAAAATATTTTTTTTTAGCCTCCGCCTTCAAGGCTCACTAGTTTCACGGAATGAATCTCTCGATCAAACATCAACATCGATTTTACATGCATGATAAGTGTAAAAATGTTTCTCGTTAAATTTTTTTGAGAGTCCGGAATGAGCACGGATAATGGAGAGTATACTGTAACAAGCGTTCTGTTGATAATATGGCCTTTTAATTTTCTAGGCAGACTCGGAAAGTAGCCTTTACAATGCGAAGAAGAAAAAGCTAGGTTTGATCAATCATTTACCAGCTAATTTATTTGCATTTCACGAATATATTAATAAATATGTTATAATACATCAATCAAAGTGTTTGCTTTTTGGAATTTCCCATGACAGTAGATTTTGATAGGTCTTTTTGCATTAGGGTCTTAATAGAGACGCTAGGCTTAGCGTGACAATAAAACATAAATTTTTCTGACAGGATTTTTTTAGTACTAGGGTAAGTCATTAAGTAAGTCACAAAAGACAAGAAAAAAATAATTTACCATGACAATCACTTGGAAACAATTTTATTTTTCAACATAATCTGATGCACTTACCCCATCGTTTTATCAGCTCCCCAACTCCAGCTGCATAAAATTCTTTGGGTTGATGTCTCATCCACAGTAGGACTTCGTGTTGAACGTCGTCGTCATCTCATCGTCATCGTCAGATAAAAATCGCTTGGGGCTAAGTCTGGGCTGTAAAGTGGATGCTGTAGCACTGACCAACCAGACTTTTCATTTTATGGAGCTGGAATTGGGGCAAATGTGTATTTTGTTTTTTATTATGTCAGAATGTGTTTTGTTTTACGTTCATTTCGGTAAAATAATAAATTTTTAAATAATATTTCTGTTCGATATGCTCGCCGACCCCTTTCAGTGTTTTCACGCACCCCTGGGGGCGCCCTATAGGTTGAGAATGCTGCACAACACCCTCGCTCGTTAAGTTTTTTTCAGTATATTCGGCTCATTATTCGGTGAATTTCTGCCGCGCTATTTCCTTCCGCTTGAAGAATGCGAATAACACTACGCAACTCGCACTTGGCGGGAGCATTAATTCTACCAGCCATGTTTGCATGCCGGCAGTTAGGGGAATCCCAATTCGTAACCTTGTTTTTACCCTTCTTATTTTTAAAATTTAATCATTTTGTTCTTGTATTTTTGTTGTTGTTTGATTGACGTGGACTTTTGCAGGTTTTATTGTTTTCTGGGCTGGTGAGAGACCATGGGGTGTGTTTTTAATGCTCTTTTGTGGGATTTTTAATGATGTTTTACAAAAAATTTTATTGCCACCTTCTTTCTACTGGTGTGTTGTGCTGAGCTTGCGCTTGTGTTTTGCTCATTTCGATGCATACTGGGGGCTCCTCCTTTTGAGTGTTTTGCATATTTTTAATGTTGGTTCCAGATCCGGTGATAAAAATCAAACAAAATTCTATTAATTTGTGGTTCTCTCCAAATGCAATAATGATTCTGTGGCCCTTTTTTTCTTGTGAGTGTGTTTTAGGCTACTTTATTTGTTTCGTTGCTGTCCCTTTTTTGCAATGTTTGTAACGTTCTGTGCTTTGTTTGTGATGCTTTTGTGTGTGTCGTGTCATATTGATATTCTTGTATTGCTTTTATATTTCCCAACCGGTCTGCTAAAGGCCTTACACCCTCTCTGGTAGGCCGGACCGGTGTTGGTTTTAAATTTAAAAAACAAATGCCGACAGCTCAGCTAAAAACGGCGAGCTGACATCGGCAGTAGCAGATGTTATAGTCAGAGACATGCGCAAACGCCCATCGCGCATCCCAACCTCCTACCACCTGTCTGTCTGTTTTGAAGTTCAATCAGTGGTTATAAAAAACGACCCTCGTGCATAGTTTTTTTTAACTCTCATATCATATTTTGCTTTAAAAGTGAAATAAACGCAGGAATGGTTTGACTCCATGGCGCCCCCCTAAAACTGGCGCACGGGCATCTATACCCCCTGTGACGCCCCCTAAAACTGGTGTACGGGCATCTATACCCCCTGTGTCGCTGTGGTCACGACTTCAGACAGAGAAGTGAACTGACGAGATCGAGTTTAATGTGACTACAAATAGATGCGCAACTGTGCAGTAATTCAGTTCTTCGAAGCATTCCTTGTTTTGTTTTATATACCGACGTCGCTTTTGTTTATGTGAATAAAGATGTTATTGTTTATAGCCGTCGGGTTGGTTATTTGCATCATTAATTAGCGGACTGTACAAGTGGTGACCCGGACGTGATTTGAACACGTAACCGTCCGATTATGTAAATAAAGATGTTGTTGTTTATAACCGTCGCGTTGGTTATTTGTACCATTAATTAGCGGATCGTACACCCCCCTTGCCCGGCGGCCACTACGCCACTGCAGTCTTTTAGTTTCTATTCCTGAATTTTTTAAAACGAAATCCATTTCATTTATTCCCAGACAAGAGAACGTGCTACGTCTCCAAAAGATACGTCCTGACTTTCTTCGCCTGGTTGGGGATGGTCAACATCTACGCCATGCGAGTCAACCTGAGCGTGGCCATGGTGGCCATGGTCAACAACACCAAGAACAGCTCCCCCAACGACTCTTTTCAAGTGGTGGAATGTCCGAATTTGATCCAGTACGACCCGGAGGACGGACAGAAGAAAGACGAAGGATTTAAGGTAAGTTGGCTCGAATTGCAATCAAGATAAGAAAAGAAAAATAACTATTTAATTTCCATCAATGTATACTATCTTTAGTCTTTCTTGAGGCCGCGGTGGCACCCCAGATAGCAAAGAAAGCTTGTCTAAAAGGTTTTTGAAACCTTGTCGACGGCAAGGGTTGTCACAAAGGTTTTCATGACAGGGGTTGAACCTTTCTGCAAGGTAGCGGAAAGGTTCGCTAGTCAACAAGAAACAAGGCTTTCTGTAAGGTTTTCAGCAAGATTTCCCCAAGCTTTTATTACAAGCTTGTTTCAAGCCTTTCAAAAGGTTGTTAAGAGCCCTCCTTCGGCGGACAAAATAGAACTCCCCCTTCCCCCTCCGAAGCCTTAATCCTACAGGGGGTCCAATCCCCCTTTTCACCCCTCTTCAAAGCCGTACTCCTACGGAGGGGTCCAAGCCCCTTTTTTATCCCCCTTCTTCTGACGTCCAACTTAGAGTTATCGGGAATGTCAATTAATTAGATCAATTAGGAATCTTAATTAATCAAAGCTTAATTATTAATTTCAATTAATTTGATTATCTAATTTTTAATTGAATTTACTTGTACGATTTCGTTGTGACAAAACCTCAAATTCCTCTGAGCTGGGGATCGAACCCACGTTCATAGAGTTGGAAGGCAAACGCACTAACCACTATACCGAACGGGGATAAACCGTCCCTTCCGATAGATAATCTTTCTATCGGAGGTGATGGCTATACACAATGGGACAGGTGGTTCAAGAAAAGCTTTCCTACGTCAATTTTGCGGAATGGTTTCCGAAACGGTTTGCGCGGAAATGCTTCGCGGACAGCCTATGGAAAGCGAAATGGCAACCTTTCCGCAACCTTCTTTGCTATCTGGGCTAGTGGTAAGGTGTCACCTCAGAGCAGGAGGTTTCGAGGTTCAAAACCCGATTCCACTGAAGATCCGCCGCGTATGTGGGCCTCCTGCACTCTAAACCATACGTAGGGGGTCAAACAACCTCCCGCTGGTGTGGTGCCAGTTCAGGTGTCGTCCTCGTCATCTAGCAGCGTTTTAAAATTGAGAGGTGCGTCCCAAAATAGCCCTCGTGTTGCTTCAAAACGGAACGTTGATATAACTAAACTAAACTACCTACTAAACAAACTTCATTAGAACGAAATTGTTTGTTCTATTCGATAGTGCATTGGCTGTTTTTCAACTATCATTAGAAAAGATACTACAGACGTAAACGTGCCAAAAACAACACAAAACATTAAATAAAAAATTTTCTAGATTGAATTTTAAAATTCCGGCTTCGAGGTGCATTGAGTCACCTTTACGACTACCTGTGTGCCAAATTTTATGGCTGTAAGTGCGATAGATTCGTCTGGACATCGCACACACATACGCAAACATTGCCTTTTATAAGTATAGATCACTACAGCTGTTTTTTCATAATCCGCCTTTAAAAAAAGTGACAACATTTCTTCCTGGCTTTTGACGGGATCGAAAATTTTCCTACTTTTGTAATCATTCCATTCTAGTCCAGTCAACGAAGGCCAAGAATCGATGAATAGAAAAAAAATGGTGTAGTTTTGAAATTTGGCACAGTTGTTGGGGGTAGTGTCCTGAACGACATACTAAAAGTAAATAAAGAAAGAATTAATTAATTAAATAATTTTCTAGATTGAATTTTAAAATTCCGGCTTCGGTGAGTGTGATAGATTCGTTTGGACATCGCATGCATGCACGCACACAAGCATTGCCTTTTATAAGTAGAGATTAATTCTTTATTTAATACAATATTAAGTTCCCTCTTTTCTTCCAGGGGGAGCAATACAACTGGGATTCGAAAGCTCAAGGCATCATCTTAGGGTCCTTCTTCTACGGATACATCATCACCCAACTCCCCGGCGGGATCCTGTCGGAAAGATTCGGCGGCAAGTGGTTGTACGGTGGGGGATGCCTGGTCACTGCAGTCTTCTCTCTTCTCACGCCCCTAGCGGCCAGTTTGGGAACTGGCGCTTTCATCACAGTGAGAATCCTGGAAGGATTAGGGGAGGTAATATTTCTTAGTTCACTAAAAAGTAAAAATATTTGAATTTTTTAAAGCTTGGAACATTATTATTAGTTTAGTTAAGTTATTAATTAGTCAGTTTTAGCTTATTTAACATCCATTAGTTATTATTAGTTAGTTTAACATCCCATTTTGAAGCTGCAATTAGGGGTGGGAAAAACCTACCAGTTTAAACCGAAATCTGGTTAGGCATTTTTTTGTTTGTTTTTTTTCGAGTAACCGGGTTTTTTTGGTTATTTTTCTTTTGTCCCGGATATAACCGGTTTTTTAAAAAAATCCAATAACTGGGTAAAAAACCAGCAAAATTAGCTTGGGAAAAGAGATAAATTAAAGAAATCACGACACAATAATGCAGTGGGCGGTGGTTTTTTTGAAGAAAAATCTCAATTAATATTTTCACAATTAAAATAAATTTATTTAATATGATTAAATAATATATTAGCAACACTGTGTTAAGGTATCCGACTGTGTTCGGAGATGTTTTTTTGAAAAGTAACTTATATTTATTTTTTAATGTTATTTTTCAACTGCATATGTTTTAAAACTATAAAAATATTGTAAAATTAGGCTTTCAAAATAATATTTTTTTAAAAACTGAGATATTTGAAGAAAAATGACTAAATATTTGCCTTACGCTAACAGCCATAGACAAAATCGTATTCTAAATATACATAAGTCCTTGTAGGAGTACATTTTTATGATAGTTATCTGTGTTATGCTCTAAAATATTTCTTGAACTTCAAAATAGTTTTGAGATAAGCCGAACGTAGTTACTAAACTGGTAATTTTTCATAAAAAATATTTTTCGTTTATATTTAAGCACTTAAAAATAATACTTGATTTTAAAATTGACCTTAGTTTTTAGAGGACATCATCAAGCATATTACAGAAAACAATCTCAGAAAATTTTATATCAATACTTGAATAACGTTTGGAGAAATCATTGTTACGGTCGACAGTTTTCCTCAAAAATATCATTTCTGAGAAAACGCATTTAAAGTTTTCATGCAACATAAAATAATGCTTACAGTTCGGTAATAAAACAGTTGTAACTCCATTTGTAATTCAAGTAGAGTAAAAAGTGAGACAGTTTTAGAAAGCTGGTTGAACGGGATACAAAATTAAGTCATAAAATTATTTTTTGATAATTTCATCAGAAACGACGATTTTAAACCAGTCGGATACCTTAAGACGGTGCATTGGTCATGCACACGATTTTGTTCTCGTAGTGATCGTTTAAATGTAATACTTTTGGTTCAATCTCCACCAACAATACACACCATGATGGAGTTTATTTGATTTAATAGATTAGAGAGAATTAACGAATTAGATTGGACTATATAATATATATAAGTCACGTGCTACAAACTTTTGGCGAGTGGCATTGCCCTAGTGGAGACGGAAAGCGCACACCCAACGCTGCCAGTCTGATATAGCCTTCAGACAGTCAAATTTTCAGTCAGATAAAAGCGCCGAACTGAAGGTACTGACCAATCGCCATTCATTCGGCAATGAAAACCCAGTTTCTGGCAGCAACACCTCATGCGTTCATCCGTCTGATATGGGTTTAGTTTATACATCGCTCAACGTCTAACAGCTGACCAATTCGCACTGCAAACCAAATATTCAAAGAGATTCCTCACTCGTTTGAGCTCCTCCGATATTTATAGCAGTCTGAAAACTTTTACTGCCACATGTTATTTTGCTAATCCGTTGATCTTGTCTTCTCGCGGACAGGGCGTGACGTTCCCGGCGGTGAACATGATGATCAGCAGGTGGTCTCCGAGGGTGGAGCGCAGTCGCATTTCCACCATCATCTTCACGGGCTCGCAGATCGGCAACGTGATCGCCATGCCTATCTCCGGGGTGCTCAGCAGCACCGACCTGCTGGGTGGATGGCCCTCCGTCTTCTACGTCTTCGGTAAGAGGTGGCTCTGTTGCACAAAGTGCATTATAAAGCATTATTACAGTATTAGTAATGCAGTTATAATTGATAAAATTTAACGAAAATTAATTTAAATATTAATAGAAATTGAATTAAAAATTAATTAATCTTCATTCATTTGAGAGAGAATTAATTAAGAATGAACTTGTGTTCGGATTCCGTTTTATTGGTGACCTTTTATTATTTAATTATGATAATGTTAATTCCATTTTTAACTGCTATCCAGAGGAGCTTAAATTAAATAAAACTAATAATGAAGTGAACAAATGTAATTTTTTGGAACTGGAAATTAAAATTAAAATTATAAATTCAGGAGTCTCTGTCGGAATTTATGATAAACGAAAAGATTTTAAGTTCAAAGCTATTACACTCTGCAATTTCATACATGTCTTCAATTTAAAATTTTTAAAAATTCTATATTTTCTCAAATTAATAGGGTTAAAAATATTTGTAATAACCAATATACTTTTGTTAAGGCTTTAGATAATTTAAAAAATATATTAAAAGATAACGGATATCCTGGTTATTTCCCAAAAGTTAATAAATTATTGAAAAATAGTTTTAAGAATTTCTGTTCTTCTGGAGAATAGTTCGAATTCTTTTACATAGATGGAGCTAGGGGCTCGCTTCTTGATGTTATTTGGCTTTCCTTGTTTAGAGCGTCTGTTTTGAAAGAGGATGACTTTCTGCATTTTGGTTTCTGTCTCATTATTGCTTCTATTGTAAAGGTATCTGTTATGTTTTTTTCTTTTTTCCTTTTATCCTATTTTCAGATGGTGGACAAAATTCAGGCCACATAAAGGAATAATTTTTGACTAATGGTCATTCCTTTATTCAGAAAATTTTTGTCCTGTTTTAGAGCTACAATGGCGTGTGGCCTCTGAGGAAGAATCGCCATTTTGATTCTTTTCCGATTTTCGTCCATTTAGCTTTCATTCTAATAGTATTTTTCGTTCTAATTTGCTTTTTTGTGTTTTAATTATTTGATAATTTCTGTTTGTTAATACGTTTATTTCTGTTTATAAAATTCTTGGAATATTCTGATGATGAAATCACTTAATGCTGCTGCGTTAGCGGGCATAAAAGGTATATTGTTGTCATTTTATTAAGGTTTTATTAATATTTATTTTTTAAAATTTTTAACTTAATTTTTGAAGTTCTAATTAGTACAGCAGGGTGGTCATAAATTATTGAACCCATTTTCAAAAATTAATTTTAAAAACTAATAATGTTACAACTACATTTTTTTTAATGAGAGCGAATTTTAAAAAGTTTTTTTTTTCAGATAGGTAACTTGCGTTACGGTAGTCTAGGGAGTCGTAAATTATTGGAAATCTCTCATTTTTGAGAACCGTTTTCTGCGAAACTATTAAAGCTAAAAGAAAAATAATAGCATGTGTTTATAGGGAATTTTACGACCTTTAATTTGTTAAAGATAAAGATTTGTTTGTAATTCGAAAACTGAACAATTTTCGAGATATTAAAAAAAATTGAAAAAGGAAACCCATCGGTTTCTGCTGATCGGTAGCCATTGCATATGAAAATCTCTCGCGGTAGCAAATTTCGAACGCTGGAATGGTATACCACCTATCTGAAAAAAACTTTTTTATTTGCTCTCCCATTTAGCCCTCATGGCCGCGGTGGCCTAGTGGTTAGGTCTCGACCTCCAGACCGGAGGGTCATAGGCTCGAAGCCCGATTCCACTGAAGAACCACCGTGTATGGGGCCTGCTGCACGCTAAATCATACGTAGTAGCCAAACTTCCTCCCGCTGATAAGGTGTGGAAGTTTGGAGAAGGGGTGCCGGCTCAGGTGTCCTCCTTGTCGTCTGACCGCGGTCCAAAATGAAAAGGTTCATCCCTAAATAACCTTCGTGTTGCTTTAAAACGGGACGTTAATATAACCTAACCCATTTAACCCTCCGAGCGGATCAAACGTCATTTTCGGTTCAAATGCAGTTAGCTCGTATTTATATTTTCTTAAACAATCATGGACGAAATATTCTTAAGGTTTCATATATATAATTAAATACAAAAAAGAACGATTAATTTACTTTAAAAGCTAAGTTTTCTAACCTGATACCTAAAAGTTCAAAATAATTGGGCGCTCAGAGGGTTAAAAAATCGCATTTGTAACATTATTAATTTTTTTAATTCATTTTTTGAAATGGGTCCAATAATATGTGACCAACCAGTGCATTCAGGGGTGTAGAGAAGCCCGAACGTCGTTCCTGCGCTGCATTTTTTACGAGAAATGAATAACAAAAAATTGTGAAAGTGTTCTTAAAACATCGCGATTTTCGTCACCCAGGTTACAGTGTTCCAGTACTGCTTATTTTGCGACTACATCACTGATTACATCATAATGCGTATTATTTTATTTTGTTCGCTTTCAGTTCAACTAGGCTGACTAGAAATTTTATGTTCCCAATGCGGATATAAAATTTTTAACCAAACGCGTGCAATTACTTAAAGTTGAAACGATATATTTCAACTTTTAAGAATGCATCAACAACATTTTGTTCGAAAAGTTTACGATTTCCGTGAAGAATGCTGAGACCTTCAAATATCGCCAGGTGGAGCTAGTAAAACTGACGATGTATAATATTGTTTCGTTCTATTGAACATAGGCTACCTGCACACACACCAATTTCCTCCAGTCGGCTTGAAAACTGTCTAATTGCGGCTTTTAAGAATATTTTATCCACAAGACAATGCGTTCCTTGTACACACACCGATTCGTGTCGACCGATTTTGAAAATCGTCGGCTTTTTGCAGGCGATGCGTTCCTTGCACGCACACCGATTCGTGTCGGTCGGTTTTATACTGGATTTACGTCTGGTTAGATGGAGATGAAATTTGCCCATTCTCGAAAGCTACAGTCGGTTTTACTGTGGTTAAAATAAATCCAAAGCGTGTTGTTATTATTTTTCATTTAATTTTTTAAAATTTAGTTTAAAAATGAAAGCAATGAAGAATTGAGAAATATAAAAATCCAATTTAAGAGGATATATTTATAATAATAATATTTCGAACTACATATTTTCTTCAAAATGCACTCAGTTGATAGTGATATAAAATTTAAACAGATTATTGAATGTCTTGTTACTTTTACTTAAAGATTATGTTGAAGGTACACAACGTTTCAGAAGTTTTGTTACAACAACAATAACACTTCTTTGATAAACGATTTTTCACTCGCTTCCGGATGCTTTTCCTCGATGATGGATTTTGTAATCGAATTTTCACTCGCTTCCGGATGTTTTCCCTCGATGATGGATTTTGTAATCGA
>BGPR01022418.1:0-25397 GCA_013235015.1 Araneus ventricosus | reverse complement strand
CGAAACGAACATCCAGGAGGGTATGGTAGTACGGGACCACCTACAAAAGGAAAAAATGTGCTGAATTTTCTTTCTTTTCTGACCACAATAGCTAAGCTAATTTAAAAATTATATTCCAAATGTAAATTATCCGAAACACTACATCATCCGACAAAGAAGTGACATGTTGTTTTAAATAGTAGAATTCGAGTACCATGCCATTCACGGTATCAAATAATGTAAAACGACGTTCAAATTTCTTTGAATTTTTATCTTTTTCCCAACAGAATCTTGTTGAATAACGAGTGCACCTTCAAATATGCATGTAGGCTATGGCTACCATAATCATTTGTAGTTCATCAGCTTTTGTATTTTCACGACCGACAAGATACAAAACAGTTTGTTTGCAGTGCGACGCTGCGTCACCAAAAAATGGATTTAAGGCAATCTGAAATCATAAACCATTGTTCCAGTCAGTTTCGATTAATATTTTTATTAACTGGCGGTACAAACGTTTTTCCATCAGATGATTTTCTCCCATTGCATAAAGACAGATACAATCACTGATTAAACCATCAGAATTTCTTTTTTTTATAAACTCTTCCATTATGGATAGTTTCATTATCAATGAAGGACAAGAATAGATAACCACGGAATGTCAAAAGGAGCTGCACATCTCGTCTTTTAATGACTTGAAATGAGGGAAGGCAATTTCCTGTTTCTTCAAATTCCATGTCTTAAGAATTTATTTGAATTATCGTCTATCCTTAATCTAAAAGTTATTGAAAATCTTAAATGTAAAAGTAATTTAAGTCAGGAAAAGTGTATAAATAATTATTTTTGAATGCGGAAGTATTTCTATTTCGTTGGCTAGCCTACATCTTAAATCGCTTCTTGCTATCTTAAAAACTCGTATTATTAGAAGTAGTGAATATTTTATCAAATTTAAAGATTCCATTTATTTTTTCTTTCCTTTATACAGCAAGATCCATCAGAAAAATTTAAATTAATGGGCTTGTTAAATTAATATTGCCTTCAGAAACAGCATTAGAGGTTTCTAGGAACGGATCTAGTAATTTTGAGCGACAATCAATCCAAGTAGCACACTATATTGTATAATATTATAAAATTTGCAAAAACAATATGTATAATATTGTTTTACCGTATTGAAACAGTGTAAAATGTAAGACTTTTGTTATTGTTCAATATTGTGTCCAATATTGAGTCAATATTATACAACCTAGTTTTCAAAATTTTACTAATTATTTTCCCAGAATTATAAATATCCCCAATAAACGAATATTCAATTGATTCATCTAATATAGAAACTTCTATATTAAGAAGTGTGAGGATATTTAGAACCACACCATATTTAAAAGCACGTTAAGCCTATTCACTCTGCGGATTTATGATAGAAGCAAGCCTTGAATCCAAGTTCATCATCGAGCTATTAATTCATGTCTTATAATTCGATTTCTGCTTTCTTTTTATTGGAAGATTTATAGGAAATTAAAGGTAACGGGCCAAATAACAATTATGAAAGTTCTTTTATTCCCAATTTCGTAATCTCTGAGAGAAAGAACGGCTCATTTTTATTGAGTTCATTCTGTTATATAGCTGTAATTTGCTGCCAAAACGGTAGGAAATGCAAAAGTTTGGATTAGTTTAGTTTAGTTATATTAACTTTCCGTTTCGAAGCAACACGAGGGCTATTTTGGGACGGACCTCGTAATTTTGAACCGCAGTCAGATGACGAGAATGACACCTGAGCTGGCACTCCCTCTGCAAACTTCCGCGCCACACCAGCAGTAGGGCGTTTGACCTCCTACTTATGATTTAACGCCAAACAGGCCGGATCTTCAGTAGAATCGGCTTTCTAACCTGGAATCAGCCCTATGGCCTCGAAGTCGAGACAATACCACTAGGCCACCATGGCAAGCAGAAGTTTGGAAAAGTAATTGCATTTTCTAGACCAGAAAGAAATGGAAAAAAAAATCAAACCAAAACACTGATATATTGGCGTTATTTCAATAACGGTAAGCTCGATCGTTTGTCTATACTTATGTGCTAATAAATTACCTCTCCTTCTAACGTCGTCTTCCGTCTGATGACTTGTGCGCTGATAGTTGCTCCGATGATGTGCGATTTCCTCATGTCGCCTACCCTGAACAAGAAGCACAGCCTTCCGTCGCGTAGGCAGACGCATGCGTACCTGCTGAACATGAGTGTCTGTGAGCGATTCTTTGGCCTCGAGAGCTTGGCAAACACGATGCCTGCCATGAAGCATTGAATCATGACGCCCGTGATAGACTGCACGCACATGATGAAGATGGCCTCCGGACATTCTTCGCTGGTGCATCGCGAACCGTAACCTGTGGAAAGAGAACATATAAAAGGTGAACACAAAGTCTTAATATGATTACAAAAATTTATTGCGCCGAAGCACATGTAGACATATGTATATATAATATGTAGACATACGTATGTTCATATTTGTAATTGTATATATCTTAATGTAGTTTGTAATAAGACGAGTTACTTCAATAATGTTTCCCCCTATATGTAGTTTGGAGAATGCCAAGACGGTATTCAACTTTCTGCCATGTTTTGTTCAGCATTTGTTAAGTAACAATAACACAACATCTGTTATTCTAGCTTTCAATGTATGTATATCATGAAGTGCTGTGACACAAACTCTTTCATTGATATAAACTCCAAAAGAAGAAATTAAGAAGGTTAATATCAGGAGAGCCCATGATGTGGTTTATCCTTTCTAATCCATCTTCCGGAAAATTTTTCGTGCAGGTACAAAAGAATAATAGAAATCCAAGACTTAACATCTAGAGGGATTCCTCCATAACAAAGTCTAAACTCTCTTTGAACAGAAATGGCCGATTCGGTTTCATAGAATTACAAAACTCTCATCGATCGTCTTATCTCTAATCGATTTCATTTCGTTGAAAATTAACTTCTGACTCACCACTTACGTTTATAGACTAGTCCTTGCTATTTATTCGACAATTAAAAAAAAAAACTTTAAGCATGGGACTATGTAGGATGATAAAAAATTTACATTACTATTTTAAACGTTAATTTTATGCTAAAGTTTCGCAATCAATGAAAGGTCTTTTGATAATCCTGTATTACACTGAAGGTTTGAAGCAATCAGTCTGTCGTGAAAACATTATTTCCCCTTTTGCACCCCAAATTTCTTGAAGAGGATACCATTGCAATGTAACTTCATACGTAACAGCACAAAGATGAAGTTTCAAACCACTAAAAAGTCACTTCCAAGATGAAAATGGAACCTTTGTGAAACTGTCTCTGTGTCCCCCAGTAGCACAACAGTATTGTAAAATATTTGGGCAATAATGAACAATATTATGAATACCGAGGAATACCGGATGCTGTATCTAATTTTTAAAAAATTTTGTAAACGTAAAATTTTGGCACAAAAATATTAGTTTTAGTTTAATAATTCATATTATTTAAGATTTTATTTCAAAAAATTCAATGGAACAATTTTTCATTAAAAAGCCGAATACTGTATATCATTGTGTTAACAATATTGCAAATTCTATATTCCCACAACGTTGATCAATGTAGTGGTGACAATATTTAAAATTCTACGTTTAACAACGTTGATAAATGTAGTGACGACAATATTGTGAATTTTGCATTTAACAATATAACAAACGTTTTATTAGTCCGAGTTTTTTTAACCTGAAGTGGCCATACGACATGGATACGTTTGTATATATCTGGTTTTGATGCTTTGTCTCTGTTTGAAAGATGAAAACTTTCTTGGCTCTTAGTTTTTTTTTTGTGGTCTTTGATTGAATTTTTCGATCTTGCTTTTAGTTTAAGTATCAATCGGAAATTAAGGTTAATCGGCAAATTATTCAATATTTAGATCAAAAGAAAAATTGAACTTGAAGATGCTTACAGAGACAATTGTTGCGACTTCAGAAGACAAACCTTAAATTCGAACAAAACAGGGTCATGGAAAATTGTCTATAACAGCATTTAATTAACAATCCATAACGTGTGTAACACTAAAATAATCACTTAAATCTCTAACATACATTTCTGATACTAGGGATTTTATTCTGTGCATAACAGTACTATTATTAAAAAGTAGTGAATTCTGATATATGCAATTCAAAGAATAACGGATGAGTTCGAAAGGCTTATGCAACGCCTATAAACAAAACATTCCCCAGAAAAGACCCAACCTCCTCATTCCAGAAACGAGTGTTAAAGTAGAAACTCAGACATGTCTGGAGATTACCTGGAATTTTTCAGTACTTCTCTCTTAATATAGTCCGCTCATAATTCGACATACCGACTATCATTTCATTTGATAATCGGTTCTCTCAAAGAACGTCAATGGCTTCACGAAATTTTATGACCCATTGTGATGTCTTTCCTTGCGTGTCTTTGCGTTTGCGCTGTTTTCAGCAAGATAACAGTAACAGAAATAAACACAAGCATTCGGAGTGTGGACTCCCAATGCTTGTATTTATTTCATGTTTCCGATAAATTTCCATAGCAAGGACGATAGCCGATTTATCTGCTTTTACATCTTCTGAGATGTTTGCAAATATGAAATTGGGAAAATGACAATTTGTGCTCTAAGTGTAAAGTCGGTTTGATAAGAAATTTATCAAAAAATAATCTGTAGCTTCTTAAATCCTTCCGCAATGGATAATAAATAGCATACAGCCAGGAAAGGCTTAGTGCCATCATTCTTTCTTGACTTTGTGCAATAAATTGTTCGACTGCTTTTGCAATTCTAATAATTTGTTTTTCTATATACAATATTGACATGAAATTTTGTATTGGATATTATATTCGTTCAATATTTAAAATTTCTTATTTGCTGAAGAGATTCCTTGGACTAAAAATTCGTATGTGGGCTCATGTCAAGTTAATGTAGTAGATAACACTATATTTCTCTGATGTCCCACAACACACAGGGGCGGAAGCAAAGAGTGTAAAGATAATGATATTAAGAACTTTTGAAAGCATTAGCTTGAAAGAAATTTAATAAATAAAGAAATTTTGAAAGCATCCAACTTCAGTTATCAGATTTGCCTTTTCCCTCCAAATTAACCCTTTCGCTCCGGCTAGGCCGCGGTGGCCTAGTGGTAAGGTGTCGGCCTCCGAGACGGAGGTTCCAGATTCGAAACCCGATTCCACTGAAGATCCGTCGTGTACTGGACCTTTCTCATTTTAAATCATACGTAGGGAGTCAAACTTTCTCCCGCTGGTGTGGTGTGGAAGCTTGGAGAGAGGGTGCCAGCTTAGGTGTCGTTCTCATCATCTGAACGCGGTACAAAATTACGAAATCCGTTCCAAAATAGGCCTCGTGTTGCTCCAAAACGGGACGTTAATATAACTAAACTAAACCTAACTGCGGCTATAGCCGGCATCCACAAGGCAACCCACAGATACCACCGAATTCGAACTTTAATTATAATTATTATGAACATAGAAGTTATGAAAGAAGAAGAAGCAGCAGAAGAAGAAAAGTCTCTTTTCTTTCAAGAGCATGTTAAGGCGGCGTTGTTAAGACCTGAAAAATAAACCTAAACGTCAAAGACCATGCACGCGCAATGTATATACTTTTGGCTTGAGGTTCGGATCAGTGGTGGTGTTACAGTGAAGAGAACCGCCACCGTAGCGAAAGAGTAAAGAAAAGGACAAAGCCAAATTTGGAAAAACTCGGTTTAAATAGTTAACCATGTGTTTTTAAATGGGTAACGCCACGTTTTCTAATTGAAAATAGCAAACTAAGTCACCAAATTCGATTCTGCATTCTTTCTTGTTTCTTGAAGAAGGTTGTTTAGAGGTATGCTATCTTTTCTAATATTACTTGTGTAAAATGAGAAATGTTGGAAAAATGGATCAATAAAAATTGATGGAATTAATCATTACCATTTGTCGCATATGGCAAAAGACAATTTGGAAAAAAATGCCCCCCCCCCCCGCCGCTCCCCCCTGCTATTCCTGAAGAAACTCTCTTCAGTAACATTTTGTGATTTCGACTTGGTGTGAAAGACACAACGTTTATACTTGTATATTTAACTGGTAAGCATAATATGCAGTACAGGACCAATGATTTTAATTTTGAATGTTTCCATTCATTTCAAAGCAAATCAATTCCTTCATTTTTATGAAAATCGGACTTCTAATTTTGGGCAAGATAAAATGGGAAATCGGACAGCTAAAATTGCATTTCTGACTGTTTTACCTGCAGAAAAATGAACATAACCGTTTTCATTCGAGCTCAGAAAAAGGAAAGATCCAAGGGTCGGAAGTTCAGACAAGGCAACCCATAACCGAATACATGCGACGCTATAAAGACAGATAGTTTGTTAAAAGTAAAGGAATAAATCGACGCAAAGACAGTACAACGTGTTAACGAACGAAGTGTTAAAGAGGGTTTTACTGTCTTTTAGTACAAGATACGTGCTAACGAACGACGTATAAAATTGGTTTCACTGTATTTTAATACAGTATAAGGCTATTAAAAGCGTCATTCACTTTGCACAAATAATTTTTCTGAACATACATGGAAAAAGTGACAGGATGATTCATTTTATTCGTATAAAGATCTCATATATATCAGATAAAATCTGCTTTTTTCAGAAATAATGAATTCTTGATGAAATCAAAACTAGCTATATAGAGATCGAATAAAATTCTCATTGGAGTCAATAATCAATTCAACCTTGGGCACTGGAAAAGAGCAAACGATCTCCCAACCAGCCGAAGGGGATTCATTACTCTAAGAATTTCCTTCGCCAGGAATTAGGAGGCCCATCTTAGCAAGATGTCATTCATCTCCTTTTGAAGTCTATAAAAGGAGAAAGTTAAAGAATCTCTGTGAAGAATGAGAGTTTTAACTTTTTCTCAAGGTGACTGCAATAAAAAGGTCATCAGTGATATCAATGTTGTGTAGAGTTTAATGACACCGAGGCGAATTTCTCCGACTTTCAGGATGTCATCTGTGAATGAAAAGCAAAGGCGTGGGAAGGGGTTCAAAAATTGCGCAATTCTCACAAAAAGAAAAGAGCTATCGTACTTAGTGGAGAATCTTAGTAAAAAACCTGCTGCATAGCAGAATTGCAAATCAGAACTGCAATGCTTAATACACAGAAAAAATAAATATCTGCTGGTAGCAATATGAAAAATAATAAATATGTCGAAAACGAAAAGAACTTTTTAAGAAGTAGATTCAATTTGAGTATGTTGGAGGTGGGTTTCTTTTGTGCAAAACCCACTTTGGCTATACTGAGCCACACTCATGATACTCAAACATTTATAATCAATCCATAAAAGAAGCCGGGTTGGCCTAGTGGTAAGGTGCCGACCTCGGAGCCGAAGGGCTCCATGCTCGAAACCCGATTCCATCGAAAATCCGTCGTGTATTCGGCCAGTTGCATGCCAAATCATACGTAGAGAGCCAAACGTCCTCTCGCTGGTGTGGTGCGGAAGCTTGGAGAGGTGCCAGCTCAGGCGTCGCCCTTGTCATCTGACAGCATTTCAAGTTGACGAGGTGCGTCCTAAAATAGCCCTCGTGTTGTTTCAAAACGGGACGTCAATATATAACTAAACTAAATTCAATCTATAAAAATGTATGAAATCGAAATATAAAATTTTGCTCGAAATCCAAGTATGTAAAATCGTTCTGAAGAGATAAAAATGAAGCCATGATAGAAGCATGGTGATGCAGAGAAGCCACATACACAGAAGTAGATTCAATTGCAGTAGATCTTTAAATGTCATCTTTTTATCAAATACGATCTTCAGCTTATTTGGTCCAAGATTGAAAAGGCGTTTTCTTAGGAGTTGTGAATAAAATTCTTCGTCTAACAATTTCTAAAATAAGAGATCGATATTAAATCTCGATGTATTCACGAGATATCAAGATATATCTAGATGTATTCAAGGTATATCTAGACGTATCCACGAGATATCAAAATGTCAATGTCATGCTTGTATGATTATATCTTTGGATCCAAAAATAACACGATGATGATTTTATCACCGTAGACCGTTTAGGATACATAGTTAATGTATCTACATGCATTTTTGTTACAAAAATGTTAATACACCTTGATCAAATTATCTCATAACAATCGTAATGCATTTGTTGGACTGATTACAGACTGCATGTGTTGGACTGATTACAAGATTGCATTTGTTGGACTGAGTACAAGACTGCATTTGTTGGACTGATTACAGACTGCATTTTTTGGACTGAGTACAAGACTGCATTTGTTGGATTGATTACGGACTGCATGTGTTGGACTGATTACAGACAGCATTTGTTGGATTGAGTACAAGACTGCATTTATAGCATAATTACTAAAGGTCTAGGTCAGGGATGGGGAACCTGCGGCCTTAAAGACACATGCTGCCTTTTTGAGTTTCTTATGTGGCCTTAGCAGTTATTTACAATTTGCACAGAAATAATATAATTATCTGCAATATAATAATAATTATAAAACAACAAGTCTTAAGATTCTGCTTGTGTGGTCTTTTGTCCAACTGCCGAAATTTAATGAGCATTTCATTACAAAAATATTCCCCACCCCTGGTGTTGGCGTTTTTCACCGTGAAAATGTAAGACAACTTCTATTAGAAATTCTCAAGAAGACAGTCCCTCCGTCTTATTTTTAAGTAGAATAAATATTAGAAATATGGCTCACCCAAGTCTTATAATTCAGGCTCTCTTTGTTACCTTCATTTTTGTTATGACAATATTAATGAAAACAATTTGCGAAAGAGAGATAAAAGAGTTTTCTGTAATTAAAACCGTCAAAATTTTATTTCTTTTTCTGTGAAACAAAATTTGAGATTCTTACCAATAGTGTGCTGCGTTTCCACTGAGAAGAGAAAGGCCGTCGCGAAGTTGTGGACATCTGCAACGCAGGGCTTCCAGTTCTCGTCACCGACGTGATCGAAGTCTCCGTGAGCCATGCAGATGAGCCACCAGATGAGCGCGAATCCCAGCCAACTGAGCAGAAAGCCCATGGCAAACACCTGGAAACATTTAACTTCTATCAATCTCCCAGACAAAATTATAATTCATTGTTTGATTTAATAATTTTAATAAATACCGTAAAGCAATGTTTAAAGGCCTTTCAACGGATCGACGTAAAATGATGTATAAATGAAAAGACGTATAATCGAAACGGATTACAATGCATGCCAATGAATCGGGACTGTGATGAAACAAAGTATAAATGCAAATGACGTATAAACGGTGCTTCACTGTAGTAAAAATTCCGTAAAATGGATGGTTTTATTTGGTTGTAAAGTCGGACTTAATTCTGCCCAGGAAAAAGATAATGCATTCAGCTTTATTTATATTCAATTGCATACAAGGTGACACAAAATTTGCCATGCAATTTCTTACTGGAATTGGCACATATTCGAGAACTATGCTCATATAAAAATTTATAAACAGAAACGTGACTGGAATGTTTCTGAAAATGCACTTTGATAAGTGAATGATTAAACATCTTTATTACACTTCGTCATAAATAATTTATAAAGCACTGACTATTTCCTGCAAAAGACTCTCACAAATATAATGAAAGATAATTTTATAGAAAGAACACCTCATACGCGCTATGTCTGATAACTGGTCCTCTACGTGCTAAATAACGGTTACGATTGGAAATCTACTATAGTTGGCATCTCTTAAAAATATTCTATAGAAATTTTATAATAAAATGTTCTTTACCTTCTTTTTTCATTTATTAATATTTTATGAATCAGATTTTGCATCTGCCATGTTGGAGTTAGTAAGCCTGTTTCCTTAGAACAGAAAATCTAGAAAAAAATCCATTCTAAAAATAAGAATCCGAGGAAATTGTGTCCTTGTCAATGATGAAGGATCTTAAATTAAACCTTCTTTCCCACTTAAACTATCATTTCATCCACAAATGAATCAATCAATTAAATCAAAGTGGAAAAGACCATGAATTTGATACTTAAGGAAGAAAGGAAAAAATAAATCTGCTTTTGCGCTCCCATTCTGAAGGTTTGAACATTAAATCAGCTTTATCTAATCTCATAAACGTTATAGGGAATTTTCTCTAAACCCACTTCTATTCGATCTTAACTTCAACTGATGAATTAGCACCAGGCTATGATAACAGTATATAAAGTATGGTATCCTGGAAACAAAATATTCTGGAAATATCCCGTTTCCAGAATATCCTGTTTTTCTGTTTCAAGTTAAGAGGATATCATGGGAATTCGTAAATTTGGAACATTTTTGCAGCGAATAATTTTTAATGAATTAAATTTTTAATAGATACGTATCGCAATTTCTTGTTTTTTAATCTATCATATGATAGATAAAGCAAATTAGCAAATAAAATATTAATACTAAACGTAAAGAAATAAATCCTTAAGAATAAAATTTAAATAAGACACAACCAAAGCTTCAGGAGCGCGAAAAATGCAGCAAGCAACTATGAGAACATTGAAAATACAAAAAAAAACCACCTAAAAATGAAATGGTGATTTTTCTTGACTTTTTGTCGGAATCTCATACAGAAAAGTACTCCTGTTGTTATTTTGGATAATCTCCAATCAGTGACGCCATGATAAAGTTCATCTGGTGGATTCTTTAAACTTATTCATTGTTCAATCTTAATTTCTAAAGAATTTTCATTTTGTTAGGTGTTTTTTTGTGTAGATAAAGGAAAGTAATATTAAAATCTGAATCAAAAGCTTTTTGCAAGATGAATTCATTCACAATTTGCTTATACTTGTTTAAATAGGATAAATTTCCCGAACTGTTATTTGAAATCAAAAATTCTACTGAACTTTAAAATCAAATTCTAAATTTAACACTTGCAATAAGCAGAAATCCTTTTCCTTTATTAATTTGTTTTAAGCTGTCATGTCACAGTCGGAAGTCATGAAAAATAAATCAATGTAACTGGAGTGGGATTTTATATAATTACAAAAAGTTGCAACATAAAACTTTCCAATCTTTTACTTTCGATTTGCTAGCGTGAAGCTTGCGCGTTTTGCTGAACCTCCTCAACTTCGATTTCCTTAAATTAATAACAGTTTGACTGCTATTGTAATAAAATAATCAAGAAGGAAACGACAGTTTTTTTTAAAAATAAGAACAGCCGGTTAAATTCCTTCAGCACACCAGAAATAATAAAGTTAATAAAATATTTCAGAATTAAAATTCCGTTAAAATCAACTTCATTTCTTCAAGGGCATTGACACATTTGTGTGTATTTAGTTTTTTGGGAAATTGCAATACTTTTAAGTGAAAAAACTTCATTATTGGTTAGAAATTCATCAGAAGGAGTTAATTTTTCTTTAATTACGATGTAAAATAAATAAAAGATAATAAAAAATAATGAAATCACTTTCTTTCGCACTTAGAACATTGTCGCTGAAGAATAAAATGACAAAGACGCAAGTGAGCGCAAATCGTATTGCTAATTTAGTAACAGATATTTCATCTTTCTATCTTTATCTAGAGACAAAAAAAGTTAATATTTTTATTCAATAGAAAATTAAAAAGTAGCATTTTAATAGCCATCTTAAACGCGTACTGCCGAAACCTCTTAACAGCTGAACACTATATATAAAACTAGTTTCTAGCAACCAACTGACTCAAATCCAATAGAACTTCTGTTCAAAATATGCGAAAATGAAAAGGCGATTAATATCATCATGGAACTTAACATGGCACCTCACGTAACTTAATTCAACATCATCTATTCTTACACCGAAACATAGCTTCCAAGTTCTATAACTGCATATTTCAATTAGGAACTTTTAATCAGAACTTACAAAAAAGTTGTAATAAAAGAATTTCGGATGGATGATTAACATCATTATATCAGTCAGAAAGCTGACTCTAACGTTGAAAATGGCAAAATTTATTCTTATACCGAGAAGCAGCTGTTTTACAACCCCAGGTTTTAATTAGGTAACAAAATTTCTTTCTTTAACTCACCATAAGGTTGTATCGCCATTGTATGTCGACCATTGTTGTGAAAATGTCTTGCAGGAACCTTTGCCTTCGTTTGCTGACATGTTCCTTCTGTAGGTTAACGTTTCCATGTTTCAGGATGACTCTCTTCCTCTGGCGGGTGGACAGGCCTTTGGTCAGGCGCATGATCCCCGATCCCGCACCACCATCCGTGCCATTGCTTTTCAGGGGTACTTGCTGGAGGTGCTCTTGGTTCGGTATAAGCCTCGTTGGTTGCTGCTGAGAAGATAGAAGATAACTGAATTAAAAATCGGTAAGGTGATACATTTCAAATATTGGGAAAAAAAACATTGGAATAATTCTTTTGTTTTGAATATTATTAATCTTAGTCTATCTGAGAACTATTCTTTCTAAAAAAATATACTGTGATGATCACAAGAGGAACAAGTTTAATACGTTTCCGCAGAAAAGTGTTGTGGGCGAATATTTTTATTTTATTTATTAGTTAATGCGTCAGCGAAGAATGAATTTCTTCCGAATCTCATCCATGAAACTGGTCTAGGACCGTATCCTATATCAACAAAGCGAAGAGTTAATGTCAGTTTTCGCTCAAAAAACAATCAGAATCAATAATTCAAATGAAGAGGGCTGTGACTCAGTTGGAGATTTTTTATCACATGCAAAGCCGAGTTTGGTTAATCTGGCACAGTCAATTATTAGTATGAAGCCTGCCTTAGGCATACAGCCTCAAACATTCTATAAGGTTATTATTTTAATTAGAGAATTATTGAAATGTTATCTTCGAGAGTGTAATCCAGAAATTTTCTACATAAATTCCACTTTAAACTGTTGGTGCAGCATAGCCAAGTATGGCTCTTTAGCTATAAAACAATCAAATAAGGAGTTAAAACTCATTTCTCCAACGTAAAGAGCAATAGTTAAATTCAAACACAGGTTTTGTAACAAAAATCACAATCAAGATTTTATTCAATGAGTTAGATCGCGATATTATCAAACAAAAACTTGTTAATTTCAGCAAACTTCAGTCTTAAAAGAGAAGTGGAAAAAGAAGAAGAAATTGAAATTCAATTAACATAATTCTTACGCTAATTGATTTAAAAAACACAAAACATACAAAAAACATTATCAACACTCAAACAAAATGTCTAAAACTAACAGCATTTAGAAATTTCAGCGGCGTTCCAAACCATCCTACAGCTAACATTCCACAACTGACGACTAACCGGACAACACGGTTGACGGCATCAGAATTCCTTTTGAGAAAGTCACACCATCAAAATCCCTTTTGAGAATGAATGAAAACTTTCCTACTCGGCAGTCACTCTCAGAAGGAGACATATGTTTACGACAAAGCAAATGCACGTAACATCTTTGCCTCAGGGCATGCTTTCGAAATAAGCGAGAATCTCTCAGCACAGGTGCTGTTTCCTTGATCTTTTCATTAACGAGCAAACTGACCCTTTTCCGTTGCAGAATTAATTTCTGCACCGTTCCTCTTGATGTGTTACGTCTGTTTACAACAATTTTTCTTCAACTCTGTGGGTAGTGCAAACACACGTGGGAAAAGCGAGAGTTGCGAAGTGTTTTTTCTAATCAAGAGGCGTTTTTCAATTCACTGACCCAAAGTTGTTTTTTAATTTAATCTTAAATAGAATTTCATAGCAGTTTAGTGTTTTCACAATTGAATTGTTTTATTAATGTAAAGAAAGACAATTAAAAGTTGTTAAATGCAATTTGACTGAAATAATAAATTAAAACTAAAAGTAATATTTTATATGCTGTAATATAGAAAATTGTACATTACACGTTAAGTTTTACTTGAAATTATAACTTTTTTTAAAAAAAAAAAGACATTTTTATCATATGTTCCAACTGAAAGATTAGATTTGAAATAATAGGGATGGTCATATTTTGTGAAATATAAATTTGGACAAAATGCGATTGTTTTCAAGATTGAATAAAAGATTACGTAGCAGAATTTGGAAAATGCCATTTGTCTTCTGCGGTTCTAGCTAATATTGTAATTAAAATTTATTAAGGCACAGATTTTATCATTTTATATCTTAAAATTTTAATTTAAATACAAATTTTTATTCTCCAGCTTTCCCAAATTTAAAGATCAAACACATATTTTGTTTATAACCCTAAGAAGTGTCTGTGCCACCATGTGTTTATTAGCTTCTCCTAAATTATACTAATCAGATGAGAACAAATAGAATTAATAGGACATAGCATACTAAATATAATGATTATAAAACGGAAACAAATGACGAAGCAATTAATAACAATAAAAGCTGAAAAAGCAATAATTTTTTTTATTTATAACTTTAAATTTAAAAAAAGCAATTTTTGAAAAAAAAATGACGGAAGAAATATTTCAATTTTTGTTTCATATTTTTACCTTTATAAAAGGGAAAACATAAGCTAGAGCATACTAGAGCTAGTATATTGTTGCTTAACAAGCAACACCACCAATTTTTTTAAATTTCAAAGAGGAAGAAAATACTCATTTTTTTGCAACTAATAAAGAATATTTCTGAATTTATTTAACATCTGATGTGAACGTGAGGCCGCATATTCCTACCAGATGTGAAAAAAAATCAGAAATATTCGTTGTTGGTTGCGAAAAATTGAGTATTTTCTCCCTCTTTGAAATTTCAAAAAAAAAAATTGAGAAGGTGATGTTGCTTGTTAAGTGAATTATATAAAGTTTTCCAAACCCTATTTCTCATAGAATACAGACACGCACGTGGAAATAAACTGTCTAGTTAAGATAAAAGTATCCTTATTCAGAGCTGTAGAGAAAAAAATTAGTGGTCACAAATTTAGGTTGTATGGGCCAAAAGGTGCTTTTTACAGTCCCGGGGTGGTAAAAAATTAGAAAGTGCAAAAAATGTCATAATATTTGTATTTATATTGTTAGATTGCAAAAAAATTTCGGCTTTACCAGTAACTTTAAATAATTTAAATTTTCGCCACCAAAGTTTCTTTGTTATCTTGTGGCATCGTTGTGGACCTTTTAAAATTTCAACGGTAACTTTTACAGTTTTATTAAATATCTTAATTTTTCTTATTTATTTTTCTAGTAATCAACTTAAATATTAATTGCTTTAACTTTTTATATCATTTCCTTTAATGTTTCAAGGTTTATTAAATTATAAATTGCTTTTTAACGGAACTATTTGCTCGTCATTTTGTACGGCGGACGTTTTTGTATGTAATTCGGATCTGCGCGTCACCTGTTTGGAAGTATTCCTTTGTTTTTTGGCTTGAAGTTTCTGTAGTGAGCGCACGCATCCTGGAGGTTCTCGAGACCGTTGGGATTTATTCCTTCGGTTCTCAGCCTCTCAGAAGTGCTAACAGATCCATAAGAGAATGGGTGAGATGTTGTAATACGATCTACCAAGGATAAAAACCAAATACATCTTCAAAAGCAAAATTTTGGGAAAGAAGATGATGCGTCGACCGAACCGACTTTTCGTGATCCTGGACCACACCTGAACGACGTTGTTATAGTGGTATGCAGAATGTGTTAACAGAGCAAATCCTCTGATTCAACAACGTCCTCCCATTGGTGTGGCGAGGAAGTTTGGAGAGGGGGGTGCCAGCTCAGGTGTCGTCCTCGTCATCTGACCGAGGTTCAAAATTACGAGGTCCGTCCCAAAATAGCCCTCGTGTTGCTTCAAAACGGGACGTTAATATAACTAAACTAAACCTTTGATTCAACGGTGTACGCTTAGTAAAAAAATCTGCAATTTTATTCATCGAAACCAATTTCTACTACAGCAATTTTGGAAATGATTGTTCACCGAACCAAATGGTGGATTTGTGTGGCAAGTGAACACTGTGTTTTTTCGTCAATAAATGAAAATTTCCATCTTGTCATTCCGGGAATTCTAGATCAGCGCAAAGTAAAGAAAAAAAATTTTTCTTTTATACAGCAAGGTCTTGCCCAGCAATGAAAGTTAAAAATATTCTATTACAGAGAATTCTCTATTTTTCTATCAATTTCTTGGTATATTTTCAATTCCATAGTCTGCAGCTATGATTTCTTTTTGTTGTTTTCATGCATAATTGCATGCGTATTGTTCTCTCTGTTTTATTGTGTGCATCATAATTAGTATATATCTATTTGTTAAATATGGCAGTAATTTTTAATTTAAACAATTGTTAAATAAAAAGTTTTAAAGTTAAAATTTTGGTTTTGTTTTAATTTCTCTATTTGTTTTCACAACGCAATTGTATCTTATTTTCAACTACTTCCACTAACGGCTATTCATTTTTAGGTGCCTGAAAAGGTAGGTTCTTAATTTAGTAGAGTAAAAAATTGCATTATTATTTGTATTCATGTATCAGCACCAAGTCTTCATTTCATAATTGAATATAAATCTAAATTTGAATATAAATCAAGTATTAACACATATGCATAATTTAAATTTTAAGAAAGCTATTCAATATGCTTGTACTAAAAAAAATTACTATTTAACTCTCATTTTTCAATGAATATAAGACGCAAGCCCCTCCGTGGACATCCCTACACATGAAATTCAAAATAATATTAATTGACACTCAAGCAATTTTTCAAAAAATTGCATTTTATCTGTATTAAGTAGTTCTAGTTAAGGTTAGGTCTAACCTAACATTTTTTTGAAAAATATTATTTTTACTTTGTAATTAATTTTTACACTTTGCCCCCAGTCAAATACGTTCCCTCCGGGGACAAAGAAAGTCACTTTAAAAAATATCATAAATGGCAGCTCATGTCAAATCATCATGAAAGAGTTTATAAGAAAGGCAAATAATTTGTTCTTTAAGGAAAAAATTTCGTTCTATTGCGAATTATTGAAAAAATTCCTATTTATTAGTTCCATTTAGAGCTTGGTAAAGTTCTCAGAGTCCACTCCATGGACATCATAAATAAGTTAAGAAAAATCTAATTTATAATTAAAATACAAAATTTTGATAGGTTTAGTATCGAATTTAATAAAAATAAGTGCACCACTTAAGCCACGTAAAAACTTAAGCACTTAAAAATTCAAAAACTAGTCTTTGTCTTCTCCGTGGAATTCGCCTCCGAGGACACAGTATCTCCACATAGATGATGGCAATGTCAATGAAAGACATAAAATCTCAAAAATCATGATACAGTTAGATAAATTAAAATATTAATTAAAAGTTCTTTGGTAGATATATTTTAAGAAATTTAGTGATTTTCTTTTGTATTTTTTAAAAATTAAAATTGAAATTATATTCTAGAAAAGAATTAAAGTAAACAATTCATATAGAATATTTATATAACATTAAAGCTTCACTAATGTATAAAAAACATTTTAATAGTTAAATTTATCTTTAGTAAAAATGGGAATATCAAAAAATAAAAAGACAAAGCAGGCAGATGCTCAAATTAAGAAGAGAAGAGAGTAGAAAAAACTTAATACGAAAATCACTAGATTGTTTATTGATAAATAAATATATGATATTCATTAACCTAGTACATAAATGATTACTTTCCTGCAAAATGTTGACTTTCATTTATTTGAAATTATTCGTAAATATTATTTAACTAATGCATAGTTAGTGCCATTATTTAAAAAGTGCTATTTATTTTTAAATGTTAAGTTTCTTTCTAATTTTAAGTTTCTAATTTTCTAATTTTAAAAAGTTTCTAATTTTATTGTTTAATTATAAAAAATAAACCTGTACCAAATCTACCCAATAATTAGTCAATTATACTTTCGTTTAAAATGTAAAAGTTCCGTTGACTATCATGTCTCATTCGTAGACAGGTCAAAAATTTTAAAAATAAAAAAAACCAGTGAAAAATAAAATAAAAAACTTGACCAATAATATAAGATTATTTATTACGTTAAAATGGAAACATCCATGCAATTTTTCAGTTTTTTTACATACTTTTGTAAAATAATTTTTTTAGCTATTTGTGCCTTTTTCATGAGAATGACCCGTATACGCTTGGAACTTGGTAAAATAGTGCTGCTAAGAAGTTCGGAAAATCAATGATAGGAAAGAATAAGCAAAAGGTCCAAGTATAAGTGCATTTTAATATCGGCGCATAAAAATTCAATTATAGTCATGATGCACATTAATCGTGAATCGTAACAGAACCGCAGTGGCCTGGTGGTAAGATTTAGCTTTCACTACACAAGTCCATCAAAGATCCGGTATGTATATGGGCCTGATGCAGGTTAAATCTGACGTCGAGGGTCAATCATTCTAAGGCTAGTGTGGCGCTGGACATTGGAGAGAAAGGGTGCCACCTCAGGTGTCGTCCTCATCATTTGATTATGGTTAAAAATTACGAGTATACCTGTCTTTCACGACTTGCCAGCAGCTACCTGAAATGCCTCACATATTACGAAGACAACAAGATCTATCCTCTCTGCTCTAAATACCATCAACATCAAGCATCACCTAAACACATTTTGGACTGTCTAGGACTTGACTGGGAAGAAATTTATTCTTCTCCCCTTTTAGTCATTGACTTCATAAAAGTCAACGGATTCCTTGATCTGGTCTGACTCCGTCAGACTCGACTGGAGATTAGTAACAACAACAAAAAATTACGATGTCTATCCCAAAAAAATCCTCGTCATATTTCAAAACGGTGCGTTAATACAACTAAACTAAACACGAATCGTAAGTGGTAGAGGAATACAACAGATTGTCATAATCACCAAAATGTCAATTTAATCAATGCATGTCACGTAAAATGGTGCAAAGAGCACAAATTTATACATTTTTATCACATGTATCTTTTAAATGTTATTTCTCCAACTGTTTCCTCAATTTCTGTAACACATATCTCTGAGATTTGACTCATCAATGGCCAAAATGTTCTTTTTTTATTAATTCACAGTGCTCCGAACAAGTTTGAGTTAATTCTTATTACCTTGTACAAAAAATTGGCAGACAAAGACAATAAAACCAGAGCAGCAATAAAGAAATTAAATTTAACGAAAAATATTCTTAATGAATATTAAATACTGACAATTTCTTTTTGATACGGTAGAAACATTGTCAACTGTCAAGCGAAGAATGGCACTTAAGTGTAACTGGCAATTTTGTAACTATAACTTGTTACAGTAGTAAAATGAAACACTATTGATATTACGAACCTACATGTAACAGAAATTAACAATATTCAAACTAATTACGATTATGTTATTCATTTAAATAGAGTGATGATACCCCCGATATGGAGAAGTAAAGAGAAGCATGATTCATCAGAAGCTAATTTATTTAAAATGAAATATAATTAATATTTTATGATATTAGATCTTGAATTTTGTAATGAGCACATTTTTGTAATGATTATAAAACATGAGAACAGCGAAATTTACTGGTAAAGAGGATAGAAAGCTTTCAAACGGTTTTAAAAAGAAATTTCATTCCAAAATTCAAATCAATTTCTTTATATCACTCAACATTTTTTGCTAAAAATAATGGGACTAAATTTTACTTATACTAATTGCAAGGAAGTTTGAAATGAATTCTTATTAAAAACTTGACATAATTAACCGAGTTCGTGAAAGAAATTCATTGAAGGAAACAGAAAATTTTAAAACCAAATCAAAATGAAAAACATTAGAAACCAAATAATCTTATAATGATTCTTTTAAATACGTATAAATGTATATGAACTCTGTAATAAAAGCTATGTACTATTAACATTTTTCGAAATTAAAGTTTACTTACTAATCTATAATATTTGTGTAGAAATGGCCTGAAAAACTTGTATCCAGCATTGTTATATCTGATGAATCAATTTCCTTACACACAGAGAATCTTAGAAATCCAGAGCCTTTTCCTTTTCAACAATCAGCAGGAAATCCTCCACTCTCCCTCAACAAACCAAGTCCTTCACCAAGACCTCTTCACCGCTCTTTCTGCAGTCAAGAAGTCTTGTTTCCTAGCGGTTCACGCTTCTTTTAATCACCACTACAAACAAAAGCTGTCCTGCTTAACAGCAATAATGCTCCAATAAATAATTTCCAGTTTTCTCCGCTCATATGAAACCGATTTATGGAAACTTTCCCAAAGAAAAACCGTTTGAACGACCTCTGTGCTCGTAAAAGCATCAACGGAACCAACTAACAATTCCAGAAGATATAAAACGCAAGAATAAAAATTTTATACATACATCGTTTAATTAAGGCGAAGAAAGAACTCTTCATGTAGACCGCTGAATCGCATTTCAGAGGGTACACATAAATACAAAAGTCAAAGAGAATCATCTTCATCAGTGACATTCAGTTTCTTTTTTAATGACTTTGTGACATATATTACAGCATTTTAGTAGCAATAACGCTTCTCTTGAAATAAATTAAGTTTAGTATTCTTAAATCTTGTAATGCCAGTAGAAGAAAGCAGTTTATAGGAGTTACAAATATAGAACGAAGCGCTATGTCAAAAAGTTGCAACATCAGGAATAACTGTCTGCTAAATTGCGGTTAGTATCCGTCAAAAATTCAAGGGCTTTCCTGAAGAATATAATTAAACTCTTCAAGGTTGATTTAAATAAAATTAATGACAAGATTTAAACTTACACAATTTTATAGTTTTAAATAAAATTTAGCCCATCTTTAATTACAGCTTAACATGGAGCAATATTTCTTTAAGTTTTACGGAGCCGCAGTGGTCTGGTGGTAAAGTCTCGGCTTTGGAACCAGAGAGCCCCAGGCTCTCAACCATATGCCATCAAAGATACACCGAATATGTGGCCAATCCTGGTGGCTGTGGGATAATGACGACATAGAGGGGCAAACGACACTCCACAAGTGTGGCGTGGAAGTTTAGAGTAAGCTTCACGAATCTCAGTTCTTTATTTAACCATGGTTCTGAATTATTGGATCCGTCCCAAAACACATCTCATGTTGCATGGCATGGAAGTTTAGTGCCATGTACAAGAATCTAACCATCTTTCTGATTTATTAGATCAGTCCCAAATTAATCTTGTGTTGCATGGCGTGAAAGTTTAGATCCAGTTACAAGACTCTAACCATCTTTCTGATTTATTAGATCCGTTCCAATTTAATTCCAGTGTTGCGTGGCATGAAAGTTTGGATCCAGTTACTAGAATCTAACCATCTTTCTGATTTATTAGATCCGTCCCAAATTAATCTTGTGTTGCGTGGAGTGAAAATTTATATCCAGTGACAAGAATCTAACCATCTTTCTGTTTTATTAAATCCGTTCCAATTTAATCTAGTGTTGCGTGGCGTGAAAGTTTGGATCCATTTACAAGAATCTAATGTCTTTATCTAACCAACTTTCTGAATTATTAGATCCGACCCAAAACAGTGATCTGCTTCAAAACCAGACGTTAATAAACATTTTTCATTCACTATCTTAAATGCTGGTTGTAAAAGTATTCCGCGATCTCAATAAACGGGAATATGAAAAATCACTTAATGGATAAAAAATAAAATTTAGTCAAATGTATTTATATGCATAATTTTAATGAAATATTTCAAATCAAGAGGACAATCTAAACTTCTTTTGCTTACAAATAATTTGACGAGAGAACTTAGGGTCCCCTGTTTTTGTTGCGCCCCTGTTTGTCCCCTGTTTTGGGGTCGGAACTCAATAGTTTAAGCAGACTTGATATAGAGATAAAATCTTCAATTGATTTGAAATCTTTGCAAAATTGATCATCGCAAATGAAATAATTCAAAGAATGAAAATTCGGAAGGAATTAGAAAATTCGTTAGTAGAGAGAGACTGTCGTCAACATATATAGTCACAGAATTTTTTATATTTAGGTTATTTTATTCTAATTTTTATGATGTATCACACTGGAAAATATTACTTTAGAAAAAGTTCAACAAGAAGTATTGTAATGATATTCTCCGAGAAGGAGAGTCTTGAAATAAACATATGAAGGTAATTGCAGGCTTTCTGTTGTGGGAATCATATGATCTTATTTACAGACTTATCAAACGCAGACACATTGAAAGAAACGTACACGCGAATCAATGGATCAATGAAGGCGTAAACAATATTATGTAACCGAAAGTGCCATAATAAACATTTGAACGAAACTTAGGTATTGCATAGCAACGGATTCGGAAACCCTCGGTGCTTTTGCGCATGCGCCGGAGGAGTTATTTTCATCAAAACGGGGGGAAAGTGAAGAATGGAAGGGTGATGCTTATATTTTACTGAGCGTTATCTAATAAAGAACTCCGGAAATGCGCTCATATGACTCATTGCTTGACATCCCTTTTCAGTGTAAAATCGTCCGAAAGTAGTAGTCTTAAAATCCGTTGCTGAACAATATTTGAAATATTCTATGATAGATGAACCACGCTTAATAAATTTATTGATGGCCATATTTCAAACAAGAAATATTGAGGAACTGAGCATGAACTTGGATAAGGTGAACAGATATTGAAGTGCAGGTAACTCCCGTATAACATTATGATTAGGATCAGAAAAAAAAATACTTTGTTAAACGATTCCGTGTTTTGCAAAGCAAAGATATTTTCTATCTGAGTTATATTTAGTTATATTAAGGTCCCTATATGAAAACAGCACAAGGGCTATTTTGGGACGGTCCTTGTAATTTCGAACGGCGATCAGATGACGAGGACGATCTCTGAGTCTACACCCCCAATCCAAACATCCGCACCATACCAGCGGGAGAATGTTTGATCCCCTACGTATGATTTAACGCGCAACAGACCCATGTACGAGGGTAAGTCATTAAGTAAGTCACAGAAGATAAGAAAAAAAAATAATTTACCATGATAATCTCTTGGAAACAATTTTATTTCTTAACATAATCTCCACCAATGTTGATGCATTTATCCCATCGTTTCATCAGCGCCTCAATTCCAGCTGCATAAATTTCTTTGGGTTGCTGTCTCATCCACAGTAGGACTTCGTGTTGAACGTCGTCATCATCTGCAAAGTGTTTGCCTCCAAGATGTTGTTTTAGTGGCAAATTTTTCAGTGGGGGAACGCTAAAAATTCCAACAGTTTATGTACACTTTTTTTTTTGAAAATAACATGTGTTATAGAAACTTTTGTTTCTAATTGCATTTGGTTTAAAATTCTCTAAATTTTAATCGCTTTAAAGTAAGGTTTTTCCCATTTAATTTAAATTCATAACACAATTTAATGCTAAATAAAAAATAGTTATTACAAAATACAAACACCATACATATGAATTCATTTTTATTCCATTTAAACTTTAAAGATATATTTACAAAAATTCAAGAAAAATGTTTTCATTCACGACGTCATCAATGTTTTCAGTCAAATATGCCTGCGGCACTGCAGCAGCAGCAAGAAATGATACTGCACACAGAACTTTTACTGTTTAACAAACTTTAAAAGAACAAAAAAAATTTACAGTACATGAAAATTCTACAATTAATAAAAAACTGCAAAATTGACGAAAAAAAATGGGATTTTATCGAAAAACCAGTGGAGGTGCGCCGTTCCCCCGCGTACCCCCTCCACTTCACCCCTGTCCAAGATGTTGTTTTAGTGGACCAAACAGATGGAAATCGCTTGGGGCTAAGTCTGGGCTGTAAGGTGGATGTTGTAGCACTGACTAACCAGACTTTTCATGGTTTGGTCCACTAAAATAACATCTTGGAGACAAACACTTTGCAGATGATAACGACGTTTAACAGGAAGCCCTACTGTGGATGAGACAGCAACCCAAAGAATTTCATCCAGCTGGAATTGGGGCTCTGATAAAACGATGGGATAAGTGCATCAACATTGGTGCAGATTATGTTGAAAAATAAAATTGTTTCCAAGTGATTATCATGGTAAATTGCTTTTTCCTAATCTTTTGTGATTTACTAAATGACTTACCCTCGTACATGACGGACCACCAGTGGAACCGAAGCAGAGACCTTACCAGAGGCCTCGTTCTCTATCTGAGAGAGCTCAGTTTCACATTTGTTTACCTTTGTTCTGCAATGACAGAAGCCGAGGACATGGAGATAGCGTCAAGGTCCATCTGCTGGCTGCGGCTGTCCCCTGGACGCATCTCCTGCCAGGCACCATTGTCGGGATCAAAGTACTTCATGATCCACGGGATAACCTGCAAGAACAGATTAAGGATATTAAAGAATATATAAGTAAGAATGGTACTTACGTATTAACGCCACAGAGGCTACAGATTGGCGGTAATGCGCCAATAAAGAGCAATGTTGTTTACAAAAACCGCCAAATTGGCGGCACTTAGAAACAGACAAATTGGCGTTAATACACAAGTACAAAAACCGCCAAATTGGCGGCACTTAAAAACCGCCAAATTGGCGTTAATACGTAAGTACAAAAACCGCCAAATTGGCGGCATTTAAAAACCGCCAAATTGGCGTTAATACGTAAGTACAAAAACCGCCAAATTGGCGTTAATACGTAAGTACAAAAACCGCCAAATTTGGCGGCACTTAAAAACCGCCAAATCTGTAGCTTCGGTGGCGTTAATACGTAAGTACCGTAAGAATAGTTCACTTATGCACATAATAAAGTACAACAGAAAAATTTGTGTTTTCTACATTACAGTCGGGTGCAACGACATCAAACGCCTATTAAAATAGTATCTATCTAAAATTACTATTTTGTTGGAGAGATAGGGAAACGCTAACGTTTTCCTCATTTTCAAATTAGTGAAAGGTAAGATCTTCCAACCATCTATAGAGTTACAGTATATCCATTCGTCAGAAATAAATTTACTCATTACTAATATAATAGCCCAGATCTGTCTCTCACTGATCCAGTAACGCTCTGATGTCACCAACAATAAAATTCGCGCCATAGCACTGAGAGACGTTAAACAGCATTATTTCATTATTAGAGCACCTAACGTTCAGTAATTTTAAATTTAAAAAAGTAATTGTCGTTCTAATTTCAAATTTAATAGCTCTAAAATAAAATTAAAATAAAATTAAAAATAAAAAATAAAATTTTCTATCGATGGTATAAAATTTATCTCGAAGATCAATAGTTCCCGAGAAATTTTAAATTATATTATTCATACATTTCAAATTAATTTCCGTTTTTTAACAGAAAGTAGTAAATCACGTCAGTGGTATATTATGCGCGTGATATAGTTTGGACGCCACGATGCAAATAATATGCTAATAAAAATATGTCCAGTCATAAAACATATGTTTATTTTATTTGTTTTCAATCAATATTAAACATTTCTCTCGCATATATATCTATTTAAACACGTCAAATTTGACGGGAAATATCTCGAATGAAGAGGAAATTTTCACTCGTCATACCACAACGGGCAATTTTCTAGTTTCCAAATAAAGGCCAACTTGCAAGCACATAAATCGTATAAAATATGAAATATATAATTAGTACTCAAAGTATGCATGCAATACAGGTGTGATTTTTCTCACTTTTATGATAAATG